>CAJUYI010000939.1:0-56469 GCA_910591695.1 Galerucella pusilla | reverse complement strand
TTTTTTTTTTCTTAGTATAATAGAACCTCTAGAAAAAAATGTAGTTATTACCAGAGATTTTTCCTTGACACTTCCACTACGATATTTTACTTCCAGTTATAAGATGGATGGATTCTCATATACAACCAGGAAATCGGCTTACTGGTTCACTCGGTACCTTTTATAACATTGTTAATGCAGGACATTTAAAAATTGATAGAATGGCAGACTGGAATACTACTACCAATACATAAAACAGGAGATGTTAGAGAGTGCAGCAATTACAGGGGAATAATGTTGCTAAGTTCAGCCCTGAAGTTGTATGAAAAAATTATTGATAAAAAAATAAAAATGCACATAGAACCAACACTGGATGAAGCACAAAGTGGGTTTCGGGTGGGAAGAAGTGTACACGACCACCTATTTACAGTTGAGCAAATCATAGAGAAAAGACAAAATAGCAAAACATAGACATACTTCGCCTTTATAGACTTGGAGAAAGCTTTTGATAGAGTTTGTAGAAAGAAAATATGGGACATACTAGAAGAAACGAAAGTTGATAAAAAACTAATAGGAGTAATAAAAAGTATTTACAGAAAAAACATAAACTATATAATGAAAAATAACCGAGCATCTGAAACATTTGAGACAAAACAGGGATTAAGACAAGGTGGAGCTCTAAGCCCAACTTTATTCAATATTTTCATGGACCACATAATAAAGCAAACTGAAACAGATAAACAGGAACTTTCTGTAGGTATGAAGCAACTTAGACCAGTTAAGATACGTGAATGTGCATTTGCTGACGATCTAGTTTTAATGGCCAATACAGAGAAAGGTCTTCAAAAAAAAAAAGACACATGGAATAGAACTCTAAAATTGAATGGAATGAGAATAAGTGCAAATAAAACAAAAATAATGATGATAGCAAAAAATCAAGAAAGGTTGAATATAGCAATTAACGAAAGTATAATCCAACAGGTTACCCACTTTAAATACTTAGGAACAACAATTGACAGCACTGGTAAACAAGATAGGGATATTATGGAAAGAACAGGGAAAGCCATAAAAACTTACCACATGCTGAAACCAGGATTTACTAATAAGAAGGAAATCTCAAAAAGAACCAAAATGACAGTATTCCAAACAGTTCTTAGACCGATACTTACTTATGGCAGCGAAACGTGGGTATTAGACCAGAAAATGAAGAGTAGAATACGAGCTATAGAAATGAAATACCTGAGATCTGTGGAAGGAATAACAAAACGAGATAGAATAAAGAATGTAGACATAAGAGAGGAGCTAGAAATAAAGTCCATACTAGATTATATAGAAGAAAGACAACTGAACTGGTGGGGACACCTACAGCGAATGGAGGATACTAGACTAGTTAAAAATGTATGGGAAGCAAAGGTGATTGTTAAAAGAGACAAAGGTAGACCCAAAGAATCCTGGGATAACAGCATAGCCAAAATAATGAGGGAAAGAGGAAAAATAATTACAGAAGCAAAACAATTAGCAAAAAATAGGAAAGAATGGAAATTTTTTGTTGAATCTTGAAATTTTGAGAAATCTCCCAACACCAAAAGGTAGAAGGGAATTTGATTATATATAGAATGCTATACGTGAATCGGAATATCCGAGAATGATGACAGGAAAATGTGCTTTTTACAGTTATTATAAACTTACCGATTGAACGCAGCATTGCTACAAATTGAAATAAAAATTTTTAATGCTGGTGTATTAAATAGAATTTGATATGACAGGAAAAAATTTCTTAAAATTATGCTGGAATTAAATTTCTCCCTTGTTCTTGAAGTAATCACCGGAAATATTTTTCCGCGCGAGATTTTTCATTAAGATTATTCATCGTCTCTTGTGTACTCAAAAAATATTCCCGGTAATAATTCAAGCGCTGGAGAGATTAGGAGTGGATAATTAAATTTATAGTCGCATTGTAAAATAACGAATGGAGCAAAAGAATGCTGGATATTTCCAATTTTTTTAGTTTCAAATTATAAACGAACTATTATATAAAGAATTAGTAGTAGTGCTAATGTTGAATGTGATGTTAATATTATAAATAACTTAACTAGAAAAAAGACGTGCTAAGTTTCGCCGATGGTTCCAAAATTCCCAACTTAAAAAAAGAAGATAAAGAGATTGAAATTGCAATGTAGTTGGGTCTAAGCCAGGAGGTCAAGTACCTGGAAATTACTCCGAATGCAAAACTGAATAGCGCCAACATTGGTACCAACGTTGATCACCATGTATGGAGCTGGCCTAAGATTGTTCAACAGTATTTGGATGTGTACACGTGCACCAGAGTAGAGGCACTCTGAGCACGTGAAGGTGCTGCCACCTTGAGAGTCCCGTCAGTGCTAAAATCGCAATTTTAATGAGAACTGTAACGCCGTTAGTGGTAGTTGCAGATACTTAGATATATTTCGGCCTTAGAACATAAAACAGACAGGAAGGAGTTTTGTCATTCATTAGCTGTATAAGAAAATGCGACGGAAGTCACCATTTGCAACACCCTAATAATGACTTATTTATGAAGTTGCGTTGACTTACGTAGATTGTTTATGTAGTTTTTTTGGTGAAAATAAGTTTGAACGAAAGTATTATCAGAAGTATTATTCTATATTCGTATTTTCATTGCTCCTAGACAATATTGTTTGTATAGGACAGCTTATAGTGGAACAAAATATATTTAATACTTTTCAATAAGCTACAATTTTAAAAGTTTACATATCCCCTACCCTATACAAACAGTACGCCAATGTAAAAACGGAAAGAAACGACTATTCGCCATTTGCAACCTCCTATTTGGACGCATACTTATTTGGTAAATGCTCCTTCCGCACTCATTCACAAATAAGCGAACATTCCCTTCATAGAAGAATACGTATACGATCTGGCAGTTGAATATTATAACTATTGTCTGCCAGATAGTATAAAATCCAAATTCAAACAAACACGCGCAAGAAGATAATAAAGGCTATAATCTCTTGCACGCGAATCTACCAATAGAGTTCCTACCGGAGGATAACAGCAGCTAAATCACTAGCACTTCTTGTAAATTTGTGAATATTGTACATATAACCTAAAACTAAACACGAATGGATGAAAACGGATGAAAGCGGGTGAAAGCGGATGTAAATAAGATTGAACGGAGTTTGGCTGGGTTTGGCCGGGTTTGGCTGGGTATATATATAAATGATTTTAATCACTAGCACATTTACTTGATTTTATTACTCTTTTAACCGAAAACCAAGCCTTTAACATGTGACTCTGTTTTTCGCAAGTTTTTCAGAGATATTTCAACACAATCTCTGAGGGAACGATAGCTATTTAGTTCGGACGTTTCGATTATATATCATAAACAACCACAAGAAACGGATATTGCTACATGCAGGGAGCCGTAAGTGAGGGTTTTGTGATAAATATGGGGAGTTCTACTGGAGCCATAACATCGGCGAAGCGGCATATGCCATGAACTGATTGTTGGTGTGTATTATACGCATTGTCAATGCAAACAGAATTTCTTTATACTGTCTATATAATTGTAAGCAAAATTTATGATGAATGAAGATTTATATAAAAAAAATGCTCCTTCCTGTCTGTTTTATGTTCTAAGATTTCGGCGCTGATATTCTAACCTAAGAACTGTAGACCAACGTTTTCACAGACCGGATATAACCAAAACGTTTTACGACATGTTTCTTGATTCAGTCAAGCTTTTGTTTTTAAAAACTATTTATTTGTGGGTGTGTTGAGTATTTGTAGTTGGTTTTTATTGTTTATTTTAAGAGACAATGTCGATAGTATGTAATGTGAGGTGGACCCGGTGAGCTTTATTTTTATAAAAAATAAATGTTTCATTAAATAAAAAGTGACAGAATATTGAAGTAGTTATTCTTCCATACAGCTGTGAACTTCCAACCAACTTTAAGTTTGGCAGGAAAGAAGTTTAGTTAAAGTATACCAACCCAGTTTATTGCATTGTTTCTGAACGCCTAATATTTATTTTTCTCCATGTTTGTCATTGAAATATGTGAAAAAAACGTTTTATTTATTGAATAATTGATGATTATTGCCTCATTTTTCCCACTCCAGGCATTATAATATATGGTCAATTTTTTGACATTTCATTTAATTGGACTATTTGATTGTTATTATTGGAAGATCAATCAGTAGTTTTGAATATGCCGCCAAAAACTGTAAAATTACAGGATATCTACTTTTTTGGCTGTTAGCGAAGTTCACAACCATCTGATTTCTGTTAGAGCTACTGAGGAACTCTCAAGGTGGCGCCACCCGTACAAATAGATGTCGCCTTGGGTTAGTTTCCCATCTATAAGTATGTTATCTGTGGTGTACGTCACATGCCACGTATAAAATTGAGCAGAATAAGCATGAATAAGTATGATACCTTTATTTCTTTGAAATTAAATTTCAACGACTACACTTATCTTACAGCTTCTCATAATAATCTATGAATTGATAAATAAATAGAATTTTTTCTTTGGAAAAGGAAACGACCAGGTAAAATCAAAAAAGATACACAAAGATGCCGTCACGAGAAACACAGTTTTTCCTTTTTTAATGTCGTCTTAGTACATTTTGTATCTTCACAGTATTGTTATTTTTCCTTAACGAAAATCTTGATTCCACTTTTTTCACATAGTAACAGTTCTGAATGGTATTTTCGATTTTGAATGACGACGAACCCTTTGTCGTAAAATCTTCTTGTGTAATGGTTTATCAGAACGACCGTCTATTAGAAGTTTCTCAAAAATTACACGAGAAAGAATTTTTCAATATTAACAATCGATCTCAATTATTATTCTGCTTACAGCAAAGTTGTTATTTTAATTGTCTTACCGGAGATGTATCTGGCCTATATGATAGGTTACCATGAACAAATTGATATATTCCAAAATTGATATACCATTGATGATCAAGTGCAAATATTTGATAAAATGAATACATAATTAACCTTAGGTGACTAAATATATAATCGGTTCATTTGAAATGGAACGTGCAATCAGTATTATGACTTAAAAATAATATATTCACGATAATTTGTACATCGCGAGTTAAATTAAGCAAAAACACAGATATATTTGAAATTAATTTTAATTTTAACTTGCTGGTGGTAAGAAATTAGGAAACTAGGCGATGACAAGCCATTTGCCAGTTCAATATCGATGCTCATTCACTACATAAAAAGAGTCGAGTTAGAGAATGTTATTTAGATTCATGAGACCATAATGGAACTGAGAAGATCACAGCTCATCGATAGTCTAATATGTGATCAACAATTAAAAAATGGCGAAAAATAGAGATACTGCTCCTTAATAGTATATTATGCAAGATCATGTAATGATGGTTATTAATACACGAGCATTAATCGGGATACGTATGGTTTATGCGAGTGTATTAATAACCATTACATGATAGTTGCATACGCTATTTTTTCTACACCCGATAAATAATCAAAAATCATAAATTTTATATTTTTATTGAACACAAGGCTGGCTTCGAACCCGGAACTCATACTGTAGACTAGTCCAAATTGAGCGCCTTAACCCGCTCGGCCACGAGTTCAGTCTATGAATTTGCTCGAAATTAATGAGATATACCTATCATGCATGAGTCGAATGGAAAATGTAATCATGAAATTTTTTTAAAAATGCAATGTTAGATAGATACTTACTTTTGAAAATAAAAACCGTTCATCGGGTGCTTCGTAGATAAACTTTTTTATTTGCTCAGGTGAAAATATTTTTGCTTTTTTTCCAACATGTCCTTATTCAGACTTTCGCTTTAATAAAGCTTGTAGTTTCCTATATTTAGAAATGTCTATAATATGGTTTATATTTACCAACGTTTTTATTATTGAATAATGTGTCCATGTACTAGTGATGATTTCATAGTTTCCATCAATTCTTGAAAATGGGCAATTAAAACATTTTCGGAGAATGTCGAAATCTAATTTGTATTTCTCCAGTCCATAAACCGTTGATAAAGTTTTTCGTACACTTTCTTAGATTTTTGGGCAAAATATTTTGAACTTCATTTTCTGCTTTCTTCGATATGTGTGGAGGAGTCGATGGTAATTCTTCTATATCGCTGATATCAGACATTTTGATAAATTATCGATGTTTAGTTAGGTACGAAAATTTAATACGTAATGATTTTGACATCTAAAATAATTACATGGGAACCTGGATAAACGTCAAATGCTCAGCATGCTTGATTGAAAAATTATTGGTTTTTATTGATTAAAAATCTGTATCGAAATGGGTATCATTATGAAACGGATTATGGGCATATAAGTGCATTGTTATAACACGGGTGTAGGAAAAATATGTTATTTAGCACATAGTTATGAACAAATATAGATAAAAAATACCAACCCCATATAACTTGGAAGTGTAAATTCATTGTCTGTCGGGGCATATAACTCGAGAAGTAGATGTTTCTTTTTAGTCAACAATCTACTATTTGAAAATTTGTGAGGCTTAATATTGTATTATGATACTATTAACTTGACATCTAATGATAATACGTTTTACTTAAATATGACAATTGTTACAGGAAACTGTAACTGTAATCAAGTGAAGAGTGAATCAAATTCGTACAATTTTATTGAGCGATTCTTGAAGAACGGTTGTTTGTATGTAGAATCTATACCGACTGCTCTGAAGCTAATCTGGTAGTGGGCAGTTCCATTTACATTTCAAACGTCGATGAATTATTAATGTTCAAGCCAACCTCTGACATTTCTCGTTCAATAAAATGTTACACAGTCGCCCAATTCTGGAAAAATTTGTTACAATCGCTTCAGTGAATTATTGATTTGTGGATGAAACTTGTATCTTCCCTTGATGGGAGATAAGTTTGATGAAAAAAACGTATTTAACAATAGGAATGTTCATCAAAAACGAAACGTGAAAGTGACAAAATCAGTCTTGTTTGTTACATTTCCAACTACACTAACGTATTTAACAATTAGCTGACCCAGTTTTTTCATTGAAATGAAAAATATTCGAAATATAGAATGCTGTTTCTGCAAATCGCTAGGGAAAAGTGTCAAGATTTCCTTAAAGTTGTATAGAGCGTGTCCACGGATGGAGTGATAAATTATTACATATTAATCTAATGGAAAATGTTATTCTTGATACAAAGTTTTGCTTGTTCTGAAATCCCATAAAATCAAATGGAATTCAAGTTCTTCAAAACCCGTTTCATTTTATGGCCAGTGTGTTATGAAAACCTATGACTTTTTGACATTTCTTCACAAATTGGCTAATATCTCGGGAACCTTAAGGTTTGCAAGGTTCTCGTCTACGCCATTCGATTCAGAATATTGAGTTTTCTATAAAAAGAGAAATTTTCCACATCGAAAAACTTTAGATATGGATTTTAGAATTTTCAGGTTTTTAAAATTTCACACCGAAACTTATACTAATTCGCGAAAACTCATAATTTTCAAAATTGCTCTTTTTATAGAAAACTCAATTTTGAATCGAATGGCGTAGACTAGAACCTTGCAAACCTCAAGGTTCCCGAGATATTAGACAATATGTGAAGAAATGTCAAAAAGTCAGACTTCAGGTTTTCATAAAACTGGCCATAAAATGAGAAGGGTTTTGAAAAACTTGAATTTCATTCCATTTTATGGGGTTTCAGAACAAGCAAAACTTTTTATCAGGAATAACATTTTTCACTGAATTAATATTTAAAAAGGTAGAAGGTGTCGCGAGACATACGGTCTACCGTATGTGCCTTTTAAGCAAAAATTATGTAATACATCTGACGTTATAGATAAACGATATGCATGTTATGGACCAAGTGATAAATTGGGCAGTATACATAGTCGGCGGGCGTAATTTCGGCCGGTAATCCCTTGGCCTACCTGCATAAATCAAGGGGTACCATTTATGACAGGGGTAATTTCGGCCGAGGGGTTGATGTTTACGATGAGATTGAAATATTGGTAATTACGCTTAATAGTTTCTGTAAAATATTAATTGTGTATTTATTTGGAAATACCTAATTTTTGTTTATTAACAGCACAGCTGATAATATCATTGTTTTTTCTTGCCATACAAATATAATAAGTTTATGTAAAATGAAAGATTTTTACATGGATGGCACATTTTCTTATTGTACAAAATATTTTTATCAGTTATTTACCATCCATGGACTGGAAAATGGGCATTATGTTCCTCTTTTGTATTGTCTGTTGCCCAATAAGACCAGTGACACATATATGAGACTTTTTCTGTTGGTAAAATCTAAAATTTTTGAACTTTATAATATTGTTTTTGAACCGAAGGAAGTATTTGTGGATTTTGAAATCGCAATTCATAACGCATTAAAAGTTGTCTTTCCCAAAACCAAACTAAATGGTTGTAGATTCCACTTGCACCAGGCGTGGTATAGGAAAATACAATCATTAGGGTTAACCCAAATGTATAAAGATAAAAACTGCGAGGAAAGCAAATGGCTTACTCATACTTTTGGGCTAACTTATTTAGACCCCTCTGAAGTTGAAGATTGTTTTATATTTGATCTCATGTCATACAAACCGGACCATAAACTTATAGATAAATACGCAGACTATTTATTAGAAAACTACATAGCGCCAGAATCTCATTTTCCACCAAATATATGGGCATATGAAAACCCATCAATTAAAAGAACCACAAATGCCTGCGAATCATTCCATTCGCACTTTAATTCTAGTTTTTATTCAAGTCACCCTTCTATATTTATTTTTATAGAAAAATTAAAAGATTGTCAGATCGATGCATATTTAAAAATAAAAAATTTAAATATTCCAGCAAAAATTAAAGACAAACAAGTGAAAAACTAACTAAAATTTATCGAAAACATGGTAAATATGCTTCGATCTGACAATATTTCTAGAATTAATTTCGTTAAATCTGTATCACATCAAAACGTTTTTTAAAAATTTATAGTTTACCTAAGTTATAGAAATAAAATGATGTAATAATTTTATTGAAATAAAGAAATATTTTAATATAAAGCATTCTGTTATTTTATTTGATTTGCGGCCGAAAATATGAGATAAGGAAGCAACTTAAAACCTCCGGCCGAATTTACCTACCGGCTTTTAGTACCTGCCCTTTTTCCGGCCGAAATTACATCCGCCCCACATAGTGCCCGGTCATTATGAAAAATGCGCAATATGAGAGTGCAATTTGATAATAATTATTCAAATAATCAAATTGACCGGGCATTATATATATTGCCCATCACCTTTTGGGCAGAGTAATACAAACATATTTAATTACTATTTTTTTATTGTTATTGTCATTTAACTTAAAATGAAATAAATATTAAACCACTTAAATAATCAGACTCATTATTTGAATTAATTACCAAGGACTTCTTCCTTAAAAATCTACTAGTTTTTGCATTTAAAACTTAAGGGATGTCATATTAAAAATATAACATAAAATGTAATTAAATTTGAAACAAAAATTGTCATAAGCTTCCTGAACAATTTTATTAGCAAACTCTCTGCCATTATCGCTTTGAAAAATGCTTGGTGCACCGAATATTGTAAAAATATCAAGTAGTACATACTACTTCTCCAGCAGTTTTGGTCTTGAGCGGACGGGAACAAATTTTGTGAGATGATCTTGGTATACAAGTATTTTATACTGATTATCTCTTTGTGACTGCATGTCAATGAGGTCTACTTGACATCTTGCATTCATTTCGCCGCTAAGAATAGGTTTAACAACTAATCCTTTTTTTGGAACACTGCCTTTCTTTTCACAGCTCTCACAAAGGTTTAAATAAATGGCAATCATTTCCCTCGTAATATTTTTATACCTTAAATATAGCTCCTTCTCCATCCGGTTTCTACCACCATGCCCTACTCAGATGGGTATCTTGCAAAATCTGAAATATCTCGTTGTTTTTCACGTAATACCTAATCATATTGTCTTTGACTGGAACAATCAATTTCTTTGTTTCTCCAACAGCCATGACGTCAAATCTTCGCAAACGCTGATAATCTTCAGGTTTTTTATGCGACTTCTTTGATTTTGCAGATTTAACTTTTTCAATCATCTCATTATAGCTTTCGTTGGTGAAAAACTGAGTATTTTGTCCTTTAAGTGACATTAATTCACTCAATCTTTCGTCAAATTGACGATTCTGATTGGTCAAAGCGTGTCACGCCATGCGTACCTACTTCCTTCCCCGCCCTCGCACAAGCGTTAAATATAGCTTTATTATCAAATTGCCCAATTGTCTTGTAGCAATATAATAATGACCGTGCAATGTGAAAAATAATGAAGTTAAAAATATATTTTGCATTTTGGTGAAATTTTTTTTGCTATTTATTACTTTTCGACGTCTGACCGGTGAGTAAATCACTCACCGACGTGTTAAACTTAGAAACCAGTAAACACAACCTACCGTCCTGACAACCGATGCTGTAAATAAACAAAAAAGATCAATCGCGCCAAAAAAATTATGGAAATAATAGTAAAAATTTATCCGAACAAATTCAAGTAGATCACCAGCACTGCGAATACAAGCTTTGCATAGAATTTTAATGTAGCATCGGTGGTTCAGTGGTAGATTGCTCGCCTTCCACGCGGGCGGCCCGGGTTCGATTCCTGGCCGAAGCATATGAATCGCTGCTTCGTAAACGAGAGAGAGATTCAGGAGAGAGCACAAGCACGCAAGTAAGGCACATAACGAAGCAACGTAACATAACGGTCAGATCTTTTGCGTCGCTCAAACCTAACCTGACGTAAAGAACTAAAGTTCCAAAAATTTTTCACATATAGGATACTCCATCCGTGGACACGCTGTATATGCATGGGTAATCGTACTTTTCTCTTGATTTCTTTGGCAATAATTTCAATGAAGCAGTATAGACTGTATCAGCGGCTCTGGAGGAGTCCTAGGAATGGAAAATTCATCATCACTTATCATTTTAACTTTCGAGAACTCCAGCAATTAAATTGTTATGCGTCAAGTTTGACAATTCAACCTTAATGGATCCCCATAACATTATTCACTTCACTTTTGATTTGATTTTATCTATCCCTTTTAGCAGTTGCAGCTTACAAAAATGTCTTTTTAAATTTTTAAAAACTATGTTAAAGTCTCAAATAGCGAATGTTCGTTTTCAAATATGAACTCACTTCCGAGTAAGTTCTGTGGAAAAAAATTTTTCATCCAAAATGTAAAATTAATTTTATACTTTTAGCCTTGAAAGTGATGATAAACATTATCGAAAGCTCAATGGTTTAGTAAAAAAAGAAACTTCTTTACCGACTACACGATATTTATTTATCCTCATTTTTCTTGTTTTATTATTGTTTCAAATGTTATTTCCATTTGACATAAACATGCATAATGCATACATGAACCTCTTGCCAATTTTCAAAATCTGATTTCCGACACGCTCATCAAGTTCATGTATTTCTCAAGAAAACAAGTCGCATGCTTGATAACGTCATGGTTGTTTCAATTCGATAAGGGAAAAAATTTAATAACACGCATGCATTTCACGAACCTGGTCACATTTTTACGTGATATAGTTAAAATGAATAATCACACAATCCGTTTTTAGCAACATATTTAATATTATTTTTAACGTAAGCAAACAGAGCGGACATTATTCTAAACTACAGTCTAATTCATATAAATTTTGTAGGATATGAAGAAGCTGATGATGCCTCGACTAAATAAAGAAGTTAAGATTGGTAAACTCACTTTAACTGTTGACTTTCAAAAAGTAATGCAAATAAATTCGTTCCTTTTTTTAAAAGGTAACGGTAACGAATAAGTGACGTGTTACTTGATTGATTGGTTCAGCACCAACTGTCAGAGTCTTAGAGTCCTCGGCACCTCAGCCTCCAGCCCTTCTAGCCCTTCGCAGGCTCAACAGTCTTTTCACTACGTCCCTCTTGAAGAAATCCTCTCTTGGATGCTCTAGTCTATATCTCCAATGAAATAATGTGAGAGGCTGTTTCCTCCCCTTCCATGCACAACTGACAGATAGGTTCCAACCTATATATGCCGCTTGTATGCATGTGCTTACTTTTGGCCACTGCTGAGGTTCAATAATTCGTTAGTCAGCTTCTCCAAGGGTTTTTGACTAGGAGTTAGTTGTGTTCCTGTTTTTGCACGTGTCTCTAGTATGACTGATGTTTAGTTTGAATCCACGTGCAACAGTTTTCAATATCACAAATACTGGTTCAGACCAGTAAATGCAGTTTCAGACCCTAGCTTTGCTAGGATTTCTGCCTTTACATTTCCTGCAATGCCCTTGTGCCCCGGGACCCACTTAAAAGTTACTTTATTGGGGTTAGCCAGGGCTAGTAGTTTTTATAGGCAGTCCCAGACCAGTTTAGATCTTATTTGAGGTCATGCTGAAGATTTTGGTGCTGCCTGACTATCAGAGAGGAGAGTATAAGACGTGTTACTTAAAAGCAGAGCACCATGTATATCAGTAATTCCAGTTTTTTAGAATTGAAGCCTGAAAAAAATTCGCTCAATGCCATTTTTCCGAAATCTGATTATCGACACGCACATAAAGTTCATGTTCTTTTGAAATGCGTTGCATGACGATAATACATTATTATAGTAAACTTGTTTTCATTTTGAATAGAAAAAGCAGCACGCTCACTATTCCAATCGAGCTAAGAAGCTGTCGCATTTTTGCGTAAAATCGTTAAAATGACTAATAGCTTTTTTCGCATTTAATTACATTACGCTGCTATGAGAAACAATAATTTTTGTCTTGGAAAATTATTTCAACACGATGGACTGAATAAAGACCATAAATTTCAGCGATATTTTTCCTATCTGAATACTAAAACCTGACAAATTTAAGGGGAATCTATTGGCAGCGATTTGACAAAATATCGAAGTATTTTTGGCAAAGAATTTTGAGGTAATGGATGTATTGAAAATTAAGGAAAAAATATATCATGTAGATTAATTTTGAACTTAGAGTTCTCATCGAATAAAAACTTTGAAATGCTAACCAAATTTTGTTGAAAAAAATACGAATCATGAGGTAATTACACATATTAAGCAAAGTTTGAGCCCTTGTAAAGAATTAAATATGGATTAAATGGAAAAACTAATTGATAAGTAGTCTTTGAAGCTTTATAAATACTATATAAAAATCTCAGAATCCTCAAATTACTTATGACCGTACAATTCCTTATTGAAATTCGGTTGCTACCACTAAAATATCGGATAAAAAACCATCTCTCGCTTTTCTATCCTTCTATGACTGACATTGTCTCTCTGCTTCGGTGGTCGCGGGCCGTTCCATTGTTGATACAACGCTCGCCGGTCTTGGCGGTCTCCCAGTCCAGTACTGACGAAGCTTATAGAGTAGTACGTGAACCAAAATCCGCTTGGACCGCTTGGCTACCTACATGTTGCGGAGCTTTCATATTTCTAATAAAATTTTCGTTATGTGAACTTAAACGTGAGGACGTAGGGAAACAAAAAAATATACAAAGCAAAATTGTGCAAGGTCGAATTTGGTAGATGCTCCCTGAGGAAATACTATGCAAATTGACAACCCTGTTGAGAAACTTCGCGAAGCAGCCCGAACTGAGTCGACATACGACGATGGACATTTAAATGGGTATTTCCACCCATCTCTCTATCTTTTTACTGTTCTCTGTCAAGCTTTCGTATATCTGTTCTCTTTATAATCTGTGGTATCGCCATGAATATTTCCAGACTCCGTTTCATATAAGAAGAAGCCACGTGAAATTTGCTTTATAATGGATTTTAGATCTGTCCGAAAGCAAATTCAACCTTTTAGTATTGGCTGACGCTAATATATCGTCAGGATTTTAATGATGATTTTTTGAAATGCCAAAATGAACTGACATAAAACCTTGTTGCATCGCCGAGAGTATTAGAGTATTAGAGGTTTTTCTGTCGTTGTCTGTGTCTATAGCATGGACGCCATTAGAGAAAGTCAACCAGAACCTTTGACTCACTATCACTCTCTTACAAGATGACGGGTTTCGAGCTGGCTTCTTGCCTCTATCTGTAGTATCTCTATGTTTAACAGCGTCTCAAACATTGCTGTCCTCGACTATTAGAAATCACATTATACACTCACTTTCAAAAGTCTTGCACCCCCCCTATATTGGGATTATATCTATTTTTTTCTCAATTTTAATCCCATCATGTTAAATATTACTTAAAACCATACATTAAAATCGTACAAATTTATTTACTGGAATAACATAGGGGAAAGGGGGGATCTTTCAACCACTTTTTAATGCTTTGCCTAAATTATAGCATTAAAAACAAATTTTGTTGATCAATTTGCTTTAAATAATTAGTTCAACACCTTATCAAATTATTTATAACACTTTGAACTTGAAATCACATATAGAAAATAGTTTTTTGAAATTTTAAAAAATATTTGCAATTTGGTTGAAACTACCCCAGTAGTGAGGTAGTTTCAACCACGAAGTGGGGTAGATTCAACCTATGAATAAATATAGTAATTTCTTATTTGAAACTCAAAACTCAATGTGCCGTTCCACGTGATGATGGTATGGAAAGGATTGCAATAATATCGTCTCGAAAAGAATTCGAATTATTCCTTCTTCTTCAAATTTTATTTCGTAATCATTTAGTGTTTTCTCAATAGCCTTTCCAATATAATAACATTCTGTCATTTTAGAGAAGAATCGCACCATTACAAAATCTTTTTTTATCAGATATTCTGTGTCATCCAGAAGTGGAGAACTGTCCAGCGACTCATCATCATTGTCAGAGTCTGCAAGATTCACGGATATGTCTGATTCAGAGGAACTGACAACTTCTTGGGGAACTATTTTACGTTTGACTTTCTGCCCAGAACTCAGAAGATAATTTTCTCTCTCGTTCTTTTTCTAAGAACTCCCTTTCAGTCAGCTCAGGAGTCGAAGTATATATTTTAGATTTTGTTTCTCTTTTCCTATTAACAATTTTTTTACGTTGATATATTTTCGGATATGGTCAAATGTTTTGTAATAAATTGGCTTCTTGTGAATTATCTTTTTCATTTTGATTTTCTGGTGTCATGGTGGAGTTGTCTGCTTTACTTGATTCATTAATTTCAATATTTGTTACAATATTACTGAGATAGCTGCATAATCATCATCCAAAAACGCTAGTCTATTTATCGGCCATAGTCCAGGTTTTTTAAATGAATTAATAATATTATTAATTGTGAATGCACGAAAATATGCCAGTTTACTCAATTCACCAATATTTCTAATGGTAATTGTTTTGCCCGGATGGGAAAGTAGCCAATCATCATAAGCCACGGCCAAATCAGATTTAAATGGGCCATACAGACAAATATCCAACGGTTGGAAACGATACGTATTGTGGGGTGGAGTGATACCTAAAAGGGTAATGCCCAACTCCCGGCACAATTTAATATGTACTTTCAACTTTTGGAAAAAGTTCGCTGGTCATCCAACCACTTTTATCTCCAAGAACAAGGCTGGATGGAGGAGCATCGGTCACATACTCTGTTTAATTTCTAGTACGTGGAACGACATAAATCATTTTCATCAATATTTGCTCTATATGTTATTCTAATATATTTTTGGAGCATCTAAAATTATTTTTCAAAATTAAAATTGTTATGGGGTAGATTCAACCACTGGTTGAAAGTAACCCATTTTTTCTGGTTGAATCTACCCCACGCGTATTTAAATAAATTAAAAACTCATCGCCAAAAGTCTATATAGTTTGAAGTTAGAAATTCACTGTCAACTATTTCTACACCTATTAAACCCTTAATTAAAAATATTACATTAGAAAAAACATCAGCTAATTCCCATGCAATACACAGAAACAAATATTAAAAAAGCCAACCATAAGTGACCAAAATTACTGAATATTTTTTAACTTTTTTTGTTTGAACACGACACAACGGATATTTTGTACACAGCTGAGGTACGGTATGAAGTTGTAGATTTTGCTATATTTAAGCGACAAATTCAAATAAATTATGAAAAAAACCTACTGGTTGAATGTTCCCCGTGGTTGAATGATCCCCCCTTTCCCCTAGGTTGGTTTAACAGAAAATTAAAATTGAAATGGAAAAATTTGAAAATACAAAAATTATATTTTCAGAAAAAAACGGAAAAAGGATGAATGTTATAATAAATTTAGTACTTAGTATTTCCACCTCTACTTTTTATCAATGCATCAACGCGTCTATGCATGCCAATAATCAAATTATTAATCACTGCCTGTGGAATATTGTCCCATTCCTCTGTAACCGCAACAATAAGCTCTTGCGTGTTTCTTGGAGGGTTATTTCGGTTAAAAATGGCTCTTGAGACATAATCCCACACATGCTCTATGGGATTCAGGTCAGGGGACATTGCCGGCCATTCCAATCTTGCAATGTTTCCGTTTTCCAAGGCTTGTTGAACGGCTCTGGTGCGATGGGGTCTGGCATTATCGTCCATAAAGATGAACTGGGCTCCGATTGCATTACGTAATGGTTGAACGATAGCATTAATGATGTTTTGCAGGTAATATGCACCGGTCATTGTTCCTGGAATATGAAGGAGTTGTGTTCTCCCATTAAATCTGATACCACCCCAAAACATTTGCGTTCCGCCACGATAAGGGGCAACACCTATGGCAGTTGCTAGTCTTTTTTGTCCTCCTGTCTTCCTCCAAACCCTTTCCCGATAGTCATCACTCACTAATCCAAACCTGGACTCATCTGAGAAAAGAACGTTCCTCCATTGTGGCAATAACCAATGTTGATGAGCTCTTGCCCACTGCAATCGAGCGGTACGGTGACGAGCAGTTAACAAAGGCACCCTTAAAGGCCTTCTGCGCTTCAATCCTGACGCCAAAACTCTTCGACGGATTGTTGCGGTCGAGATCACGCGATTAAACGTTCTCTGGAAATGAGATCTTAGTAATGGTACAGTGACTGATCGTTCTCTGCGGGCTAATTGAGCAATATACCTATCTTCTCGTCTAACAGTAGGTCGGCCAGTTCGAGGCCTACTATTCACTTCCCCAGTCTCTTCATAGCGTCTAATGGTCCTGCTAACCGTAGATCTCACAAAATTTAGCCTATTGGCTACCTGGTGACGAGACAACCCTTCTTGCCACAGAGCAATAATTCGAGTCCTATCAAAAGCAGATAACTCATTTCTAGGCATTTTTAACGTTTATACAACTTATTAGTACCAACTAACAATATAAACTGATAAGCAGAAACAGGCATTTTTTACCAGATCGGAATTTACACGATCCAAAACACGTTTTTTGTGGTATAGTGTAAACAAGTTCTTCTTATCAGCAAAATACTTTTATAGAGTATTTATTTCTACATATTTCGCTAAGATACAGGGGGGTGCAATACTTTTGAAAGTGAGTGTACTTTCGTTATATTAATAGCTATAATAACTAATTGAACAGAATTATAATATATGGTTTTAAATTGTCAATTTACTTGCAATTTACCTATTTTTACAAATATATTGTGGAGTCATTTAAAAACAGTTAGTTTAATTTAAAACCATATGATGAGTAGATTCCACGAAGTGAGGGTTTATACAGTTAACTCAGAATTATAATACTTAATTTCTAGCTACCAACATTATATTAAATTGCCTAAAGACTTGACAACATTTATGCATGGTGGAGTAACGTGTGGTCCGCTTAAATTTGGAATTCGCATTTGCGCTCTGATAATCTTCTTTTATTGATGAGAGGCTTTCTTCATAGCAAGCTATACATCAGTTAATATTTTTTGGTCTTGGCTTAATCCGGTTTACAGACCATGAGTGGGCTCAAAAAACATGGTTTGACGGTTTGAGATTGGTACATTGTTGCCTATCTGTCTTATTTTAGTAACCTAAGGTTTAAAACTTGTTTCTTAACTTTGCGAACATCTTACGCCACGCAGATCCGAGCATCAGTAAGAAAGCACTTTTAGACATTCGAATTGGCTCGGAGAAATATATACATCACCTTTTGTGCGTCCTAATTTAATTGTCAAAACCTTTAAGTTTTGTTCCAAAATCTCTTGAACTGTATATTGAAGAAAATTAAATTTATGTATCAATTAAATTTAAATATTCTCTCAAGTGAAAATTTTATTCATACAATATAATTTGAGTAAACAATTCTTTCTTGTTTAAACATGGAATATAATTAAATCGAGAAATTTGTTCCACAGTTTCAGAGTTCAAAAGCATTTAAGTTAGATTTGTAATTAACAGGCTACCCGAGAAACGGTTCAAGACCTCAATAAAAACTAATTTACAATAACGTCAAATATTTGGTTTAATAACCGAGGAGAAAGTTTGGTTGGGGTTGGATTGGAATGGTTATTGGTAATTGGAGAGTTGTGATTGGAAATTTCTAACATGTTACACAAAAAAAATGAACTACAAGTTGGCTTTAGACTTTAGAATATTATATTTGTATAATTTTTATACAAGATAAAACACAGAATACAACTAAATACGTAAATATGGATTATAAATTTGGATCCATACAAATTATTTTCAGTAAATGGAAACTGGAAATAACATATGCAAATGCGCTGAGCTTTAATTTGTGAACTCTATCAAAGTTTGATCTGCATTGAAGTTTGAAAGTTATGATGACTAAAACCAATTTTGAAACTTTTTAATTTAGTATTTAAACCCTTACTTTGTGGAATCTATACTCTTAATGTATGTTATAAAGGAAACTAACTATTTCTAATCCATTTCACTATTTAATATATTACAGATAATTATTGCGATATAGACGTATAGAATAAAAAAATAGGACAAATCAATATTGAATTTAGACCGTATACATATTCAGCCGCCATCAACTTTATTATTTTTGTCGAGAACATTCCATAAATTGTACTTCCTTTTGAACGGGATAAGAAACAAAAAAGTCGACCTTCTTTTTCGTGTTTATTATCTGAAAAAACCCAGCTTTCAAGGAAAAGTTTCAGCAATACCTTGAAATATATAAAACTTTAAAAACGACCACACTTTTTATGACCAAATTTGGGAGTTTCGATGTTTATTGTGGTAATCGAGATACAGTCGATTTTGGTATAAAGTGGAGCTCTGGGTGAATAAATAAAGGATCAAAGGAAAAAACTCTTTAGAGGGAAAAACTCTAGAGAAAAAAATTCCCAGTGGAAAAAAGAAACACCAAGTCATTAATATCAACTTTGTGAGAAATAGTATATTATTAAACGAGTAATTTATGATAGCCATTATTCACGCTGGGTGACGTTTGCATCCCGAGCCGCAGGCGAGGGGCGCAAGTCACCCGAGTGAATATTGGCCATAAATTGCGAGTAGAATACTATACTTTGTCCACGACCCTTGATTTCTTTATTAAATAAAAGTCAACTAACCTCCAGTTCATGAAGTTATAATATGTAAACATATAGTTATCTTTCGCAGCAGTCCTACAGTCGTTAATTTCGCAGCTTTTTTTTATTTCAGTTGGTGTACAAGAACGTTCATTTCCACTATCCGAATTCAATGAATTCATCGTTGCAGTAATATAGCAACTTCGTAACAATTTGGTATTACTAACGTCAAAATTAAATAATTTGACATATATAGAGATGGGCGATACCGTGTAAAGTATCAATACAACGTACCGTTATAAATATATTGTTTTGAAATACTTAATATTAGAAAATGCCGTTATGAAAAGTATCAATACTAAAGATTTCGATATTTTATCGATACGATATATTTCAGAAACAAATTTCCTGAACAAAATACACTAGTCCAGTCAAAATAGATATTCCAGTTTGCATTAATTCCCAACAAGCAGGATTTTTGTGCAGGCCTTGAATACGTCATTACAAATAATATGCCAAAAGTCCCCATCGATCCCGCTTGTGCGTTGTTTTTTATCCGAGGTCAAAGGTCACAAATTTGTGTTTTTTGCGTATATCTCTGAAACAACGAGAGCTATCGAAAAATGGTTCAGACAAAGTTTGTAGATCGTGAAATTGTCTACAAAAAATATTTCAACACTTTTTCTCCTACAAAGCATCGCTTTCGAGATATCGTGACTTTAGACCGCAGGAAAATCGTATTTTCGACTATATGCACACATATCCGCACCACCTCTAATTTTTCTGGAGCAGGTGGCAGTAAAGTCTGGATTGGCTCCAAATTATTATTCATCAATTTCCAGGATCTTCAGGATTTAGATCATTGCCTAGCCACACTTGCACTTGCACGAAACAAGTGTTGATTAGCAGAAGCAGATGTTGGAGGGAGACGAGATAACTGCACTTTTATTGTTTCTTGTATTTTTCACAAAACTCAAATATCTATACTTGTCTATCCATTCCATTTTTTTTGGAGCTCCATACATAGCAAGGAGAACACGAATTCCATTGGTGAGGATAACATCTGCTGACCAGTTAGTATTTGTAAATAATTTTGCGTTATCAATTAAGTCTTCACGTTTTTCAAACAATTTGAACACTGTATTTTTGCCTCTTGAAAATTGCTGATGTCGTATCGCAGCCAGTTATCGCATGAAGGAATAATATATGAGGCTGACATTTTGGATATGCAGTTAAACTTTGTGAAGAATATATTTTCGTTTGAACTTGAGCTCTCCCAGATTTTAAAAAGTAAATGATCTTATCACTAGGTGTTCGTGCAGTTAATATTATTTACAAATCTACATCTTCTCCAACAACGATAGTTGGATTGGTGCTACTGAATTGTTCAATTGCGGTTTCAATAATGAGGACATCAGCGTCATTTTGAGCTTGTTTCACAACAATATTGACAGCTGCAAATTCTTCACATAACATCGAAATCAAACGAGATTTATTGTGAGTATTAGAAAGAAACTGCTGTTGGTTTGTCGGAACAGTCAAAAACGATATCAAACGATGAAGATGTTTGCTTAGCTCGACGACGTTGTTCTGCAGCTTTGATATTTTTTGTATAATCAGTGTAACCGTCAAATATTATAGTAACGTTGTGACCAAAGTGTCTACGAACATACTGAAGTTATTTGTCCGAAATATCCTCAAATGTGTTTTCTCGATCCCACACATCACGATGTAACAGGTATCCTCCATCGATGATGTAGGTAGCATTTGCACTTTCGATATCAATGTTTACAGATTCAAAGCAATCATAAATGGCTGACTTCTGTGACTTACGCATTCCAATTGCATCAAAGAGCGATATAGGGTAAGGGGCTAATTCGTACTCGAAGAATTTTTCAAGCTCATCTTCAAATGTCTTCGTAATACTCATGCGTTGAAATAATAATACAGGATCTATTGGGACCTTCTCATCATGAATCTTCATGGTACAGTTCATAGATAATAGAGGTAGTACTTTATCAGCACGTTTCAATTTAATATTATTGAATGTTTGGCCCATCATTTTACTTATAGATGCAATACCCACTTCACGAGCATTATGGCAATTCATGGCAAACTATGTTCTAATATTTTTTGTTCAAATGGTTAACCCGATGATGATTACTGGCCACGAATGAGTGCATATTCGTGTTTTCTATGTTTGAAATAGCCATAATTCGAGAACAGTGCCCCGTAGAAGAAAAAGTGTTGATACCTTTTTTGTAGACAATTTTACGATCTACAAACTTTGTCTGAACCATTTTTCGATAGCTCTCGTTGTTTCAGAGATATACGCAAAAAACGCAAATTTGTGACCTCTGACCTCGAATAAAAAACAACGCACAAGCGGGATCCATGGGGACTTTTGACATATCATTTGTAATGACGTATTCAAGGCCTGCACAAAAATCCAGCTTGTTGAAAATTAATGCAAACTGGAATCATAATATAGTCTATTTTGACTGGATTACACTGATTTAAAAGTTTATTTCATATTGTACCCCTATCTCTAGTCGTGAATTATGAACCATAATACACTCCAGTGTATTATGAACAATAATTCACTCTAGTAGATATATAGCTACCATATACCTTTTGTTGGGAGGTAAAATATCGACTTATTATTAGGTGATCGTGGACAAAGTAACATATTTACGGACTTGAGCAACAAGAAGGAGTTGGAATCCAAATACCTTCATAGTTCTTTCTAAGAATCTAAGTAACTGACTTGACTTGAATTCAACCTTGAGATGCAATAAAACCATATAGCCTTTCGAATTTACCGTGCAGAGTTTCACTATACTTAATGAAAAAGAAAAAGTACTAAGTAAATTATAATAAGAATGACCCAAAAGTATTGTAGAGCTTTCAAGTAATAATTTCTTATTCGCCAAACAAAATAAATACGACCCTGTCACGGCTAATACTTTTATGGCTTTATTGCATGTCATTATCCCATCTGAAGTCAGGTCAGTTTCTTAGATCGTGAAAAAAACTATACCTGACTTGGAAAGAATGCCATTCAATGATACACAATACATGACGATCACTACTGGACGATAGAAAATAACTTTTAGGAGCTCTTGAAATAAATAAAAACAAATTTTCAGGTAATCTTCATAACGATCAAATAGATAACTTCTTGTTCTTTTCTTGTTTCTTCTGCTCTTTCAGGCGTCGGATGTAGATTCCATGTCCTGTACCCATTCCTTCCATGCCTTTTTGTCTCTTGCTAGGTTTTTAATTTGTACTATGGTCTTTCCTCTTTCCAAACCTATCTGTTGTATTTGGTCCCACTATTTTCTTCTAGGACTACCTACCTCTTTGTTTTTTGATCGGTTTTCCAATCACCATCATTTTCCTAGTTAATCTTTTTGGTTCCATTCTTACCTTATGGCCGTACCAGCTAAGATGTCTCTTTTTGATTTTAGCAGTTATCAGTTCCTGTTTAGTTGTCTCACCAATGACGCCATTTCTAATCCTATCCTATTTAGTTTTCCTCTTGCAATTCTTCTAAGATGTTTAATTTCTATGGCGTTTATTCTATAGTTTCGTTCTTTTTCAGCACAGTCCAATTTTAACTTGCATATAGTATTGTAGGAACTGTTATCATATTATGAATTTTCATTTTCACTTGTCACATGTTTCACTTTCACATCTTCATGCTCTCTATTTTTTTAGTCCAAATATTCACTAGATTTTGCATTTTGCTCTTTGTATTCGCTACTAAGACCACATCATCTGCATATAGTAGGCTACCTACTTATTTTTATCGGTTCTAGATTTCTGTGTCTATTTTTCTTTAGCTCGTTCCACAATCTTATCCATGATGATTATAAATAGTAATGGACTTAGACTGTCTCCTTTTTTATTCCCTTATTCATTTTGAATTTGTCTGACCTTTGCCCTTCAATTTGTACCTTGGCTTTAACTTATATACACTTTTAATTATATTTATTAAGGTGGGTGGAACTTCCATTTCCTCCAGAGTTCTCCATACTTCCCTCCTAACTACTGTATCAAAGGCTGCTTTTAGATCTATAAATGTAAGGTACATTTCTTCTCCCTCTTCTATATTTTTATCAAATAGATAACAAACATTTTAAACCTTCACTCATTTGATATAACTTCTGTTTTACCGAAGAGCGTCACAAGTTGTAATTGAAAATTAGTTGAAATATAATGAAGTTTAAAAAAAATTAAATTGTTTTATCTACAACTGTCATATAACGGGTACGATTTGACACTATTTTCAATGTCATAATGACGTATAATACCGCACTAGTTCGTTTTTGAATACATTGTCGCACTAGTGCGGTTATGAGAATCTAGAAAATATTATATCAAGAATTAAATATCAAAAAAACACTGGAAGCTGCATTTTCAATTTCCGAAAGGAGATTGTCTTCGCTTGAACTCATTTTTATAGATTTTTGTTCATTCAACTTTGACAATTTGATGACATAACTAATTTATTTTATTTCTACAGCTTTGTTTGTCTTTGTTGCTATGGTAACAGAATATGAACCACAGTACCTTATGTCCGCAGTCAATATTATTAAAAATACGTTGGATGGAGTTTTTTTTCCCAATTTTATAATATAGGTACCTACTGTTAATAATACTAATAAATAGTTGTAGATAAAATTTTGTACATAACACGTGTGATAGGAATTATTAACGCACATGCGTGCATAATAATGTTCATATCCCACTAATTACGTGAATAACTATTATCTCATCGTTTGATAAGCAATTTGATAATCATAAATGAAAAGCCCTATTGCTGGAAGGGCGCGAGGAAAAAATTTTATATGAATACTATAATTATTTTTAGTCTCTCCTAAGTTTGTGGTACGAAGTGCTAGGCTGGAACACCCTGTATGTAAAAGTTGTTAATTTTACTTTGATATTAACAGTAAGACGCGACAGCTATTTTTTGCTAAGACTCAAAAGTGTCAATGACAATGAAAAAACTCGACCGAGGTTAAGCAAGAAGGTCGATGTCGAAGAGATATGCTTACTTATACCATAGAATTTCGAATATTTCCCGTTTTCACAAACAAAATTATTCATGGCATGCACATATTTTTAAATTATTCGATTCAGTGATTTAACATCCTTAGATTTAGGTAATTTATACAGTGTTAACATTAGACTTAACGCATTGGGATATTTGTCAGAAATATTCGGATAATTGGCATTGTAACTTTCTGTTCAATTTTAACAACAAATATCATCCAAACCATGTATGGTGGAAGTACTGACTAGTTTCTTCAATCCTTTAGTCCTTTCCTTTCCTCTAAAAAGGCGATCGCAAAATGCTGCAATGTGAACTACAGTTAGGCCAAGCAGTACAAATAATTTTGACAAAAATCGTAGTAGAAAACGAATGGTGCCAGCATATAATAGTTTATTATGCAACGATCATGTAATGATAGTTATTAATACACAATCATTAACCGGGATAGGTTAATCCGAGTGTATTAATAACCATTACATGAGAGTTGCATACAGTATTTTTTCTACGAAGAAATTTGTTTAAGAAAAATATATAAAAAAATGAACTACCTGGGACTCGAACCCGGAATGTTCAAATCGAAAAAAAAAACCTCATGCAGCGCCTTTCCCTATACCCACTGCGCCACGGGACCACGGTTGAAATGATAAAGCATAAAGCATATAAGTATGTTACTGTAATACAATTTTAAATAAATTATTGTAAACAAAAATAATAAGTTTAAATATGTATTTGCCTTGATCATTAAGTATTTTCGGACTGGTGCTCGACATTTCTTTTCAAAACTAACGCAAAAGATTTAAACTGTCATAAAACACTGTCAAACTGTCAAACATTCTACAGAAAATATTGGGTCTGCCCACTTGGGTATTTAAAAATCTAGATTTCTATTGGTCAATTTTTCAGTTTTATAATGAAAACCAGTGTTATAATGAGTATCATTATGAAACTGAAAATTGGCATTAATTAACAGCTTAAAGTATAGGAGTAGAAAAAAGACATTACGTAGTATGACTTTGATATGTTTTGGACACGCAGTTTTTTCAGTAATTTGTTATAAACATTAAAACAGAGCCAACTGTTTATCATTTCAAGATTTTTCAGAATTCTTTTAAAAATGAAACGTGATTTCAATGGGAGAAAACTGATTTCAACTATTGGAATACGGGGGGAAATCTAAGTTTAGGTAATATAATGTATAATTTAATATACTTGGTCACTACATATTTTGATCAACCTTAAAATTGCAAAAAAATATCACTTACAAAATATAATTGGATGTTTTACAAAATATTCCTCAATCGAGGCTGGTACAAAATATCAAGTAGAAAAGAAAGAAAAGTACTGTCCCCTTTCAACAAGTTTTTTTAAAGTCATTTTTCTGTATCACCTATTCTGAAGTGCTGGGAGAAGTGTTCTTTCATTAACATTGAAAAAACTGTAACTTCAATATGTTTCAACCGATCTTTACAAATATACTCCATGCATAGAGCATTACTTAAAGGTAGATTCCAGAAAAAAAATAACAACACTTTTAATTTTTCAATCGGTAACTAGAGGGCGTTATGTAACAGTTAGGCATTTTCTGGGAAGTGTTGTTGATTGTGGGCTCAGCCAGTGAGTTCTAAGAAAAATTATGTTACTAAAATTGTTTTAAAAAAACCAAACAAGAAAAAACGTATCACAAAAATATTTACTAGCATCACATAATATCTGTATCTGTAAAGTAGGGAGGGTGAGTGGAGGCACACAGCACTTAGGCCACATGTAACCCATTGTGTACATCCTCCTGAAGAGCTGTCCCCCTAGGTCATCGTCCATCCTGTCCTTCCCAGGAAGGTGGACACGTGGACAGGTCACTAGGAGATATCTCCTTTATATCGGCAGGTGTAGGCCAAGACTCGCCGAACGCACACTCTCTTATTGACGATAAATCCGCACAAGACATGCACATGTTCACATATCCTGCATAGAGGTGTGTCCACTAGCCCCATAGTATGGAGGTGTTTCCTTAGTTGACAGTGGCCAGTCAGAAATCCTTCTGTTAAACGTAGGTTTTTCCTGGTCATCGCCAAATATTTATTCGGCACCAGCTTCTCAGGGTCGCCCAGGGTGATCCTGGCAAGACTATACATCCTTTGATTTCATCCCATCTCTTAAAGGATTGAGCATGTGTGTAATGTTTGGCTAGGTGTCACAGGGTCCTCAACTTTTTAGTCCAGTCGCTTCACTGGCTGAAGAATCGGCAATGCGATTACCTTTACTTCTGTCGTGCCCTTTAATCCACCTCAGGATAATATTGTTATCTGCCGAGGCGTTAGCTAAATCTTGGTGGCACTCTAGTACCAGCCCCGATATAACACGTTGTCTGTTCAAGGCTAATAGCACTGGTCTTCTATCAGTGCAGATTGTTATGTTTTTGCCAGAAATTTCTTTTCTGATTAGTTCTTTTGTGGCAATTGAGATAACTGTTTGAATCACGCTGGTATTTTTTCCCATTACATAATGAAATATAAAGCAAAAATTTACAAAATGTACCTTTACCTAATTATTTTAAATACTTAAAATGCTTGCCATCATCAGCCATATACAAATCCAGTCTTGGCCGTAGTTTTTACTTTCGAAAAAAATTTCACCCACTCACTTCCACCCAAATCTAATCCATCGCATTTTTTCAACTTTTTAAGCCTGATTTGGTCTAAATAAAAACATATACAGATTATTTAATGTCTGGAAATTCTCCAATTAAAACAAAACTCATTCAAAATACTTTACAAAAAATTTGTAATTGAGACTTCAACGGCGGCAACAATCCTACAATTCTACTCGATAAAATTCTACGTACCGTGTTGAAGGGCTGCCATTAAATCGGTTATACTTGTTTGTCATTTATCGATTGTCCCACAAAAATGAGAGAATGTCTGTTATTGGAATGTTGTAAGTGGTCCAGCTTTATAACGAAAAATTCTGACGCAGTCCACAATCCCTATCTGAAATGGAGAAAACGTAATTATTTTTTTTTGACCACTTCGAAAATAAAAAAAATTGAATTGGATTTGGAATTCAGCCGGATTTCGGATTGAATAAAATAATCCAAATGTTGTTATAGGTGATTCCATTCTATCTGTGATATCCTTCACTATTTGTTTTCACTGATCATTAATTAACAATCTAATAATGAAACTTTTGTGTTAATTAGATATTCATTATCAAATTTCATTACTCTTTTTGTATGGTTTAGCTAACAATTCAGCAAAAACTATTCATTTAAATGCACAATAAATGATTCAAATCGATTATAAAGTATATAAATTTGTTAAAAAAATGATTTAAACGATTTTCCAAAATTATTTAATGTCATTACTGTGGGTGGAAAGGTTGGACATGTAAGCCAAAATTTTGAATTCCAAAAGTCATCTAAAAAAAAAGTAACAGCTAGAACAGAATCACCCATTTAATGCTATATTTAAACGTCTGCTTCTGATAAGTTCGTCAACACCAGTCACAGATTTCGACAACTCAGCACCTCAATCTTTAGGCTATTTGTGTCCTTGGCTGCACCGCTTGTGTGCAGAGACCAGAAGCCCTTACCAGGCTCAACATTCATTTCACTGGGTCCTTCTTGAAGAAATCCTCCCTTACCTTCTCTTACCTCTTCACCTCTATATGCCAATTTATGTATATGCTTTCTTAAGTGGACAAATAAGAAAGAATTTCTTGTTTTTTATGAAAATGAACCGGTCATTTGGATGGCTCCTAACGGACTCGTGATTTTATCAATCGGTTTGTTTTCATATTTTTGCCAAATAAACAAGTTTTCGTGGAAAAGAAAAAATTATCGATAAAATTTGAAGCACTCGTGGTATTACCTTTGATAATTTTCTACTGAACATAATAACCAATCAAATTACTTAATTTTAAGTCATGTGTCAAATTTTATCCAATCACCTCAGGATTACAGCGATAATACCCTACATGTGGTCTTTTCAGTTTGGTGTTTATTTTTTATTGAAAATTGATTAAGCGTCAAACTGACAACTGGATTAAAAATGTCGCGACGATTTGGTATTGCATCTAACGATTCAATTGATTTACAAATTGTACTTTTCACAACTGTAGTTTTAAATAAAAATGAATAATATTTGATTAAAACTAATAAAGTTTGTATTAAAAATAATTAAACGTCAGATTGACAATCATTTTTTTGATATCTACAAAGTAAAAAATTATCCTATCGAATACTCCTCGGGTCTTGATAAATACTCAAAATGTTGTCATAGAAAATGCTTCAAGCGTGTTGCTTAAAGAAAATAGCCCTCGGCCTGCGGCCTTGGGCTATTATCAAGCAACACACTTTCAGCATTCTCTATGACCAAAATTACCTCGGTATTATCAAGACCCTAGAGGTATTACTACTGAAAACCCCATTTAAAAAGCATTGGTCATTCACGCACGTTTTTGGGTGTTATAATGAAAGTCCCATATAAAAAGCGTTGTTCATTTACGCACGCTTTTTAACGTATGTATAATGTATAATTTAACACATTTTTTTTTGGTTCATAAATGCCTAATTTTAACGGTGACCGTAGATAAAGGAATTTTTCAGAAGCCTTCAGTAAGCGGTTATTCGATTTCACAATTTAGTTGACAAGTAGATTTATTGTTAATATTATTCAATAAAAATATTGTTTGGATAATACACCATTTTGTTTAAAATAAATATTTAATTTGAATATATAACATGTAATAACAATGTTAATATAGATGCACAATGACCCAGGTAGTGATAATATTGTTCATAAAACTATAAATATTTATTATTTAAATGTGCAGTAGTATTAAAAAAACACACAAGAATCACCACCACAAGCAAGGTGCATGCATCGTTGTTAAAATTACTAGTTCAATCACGTAAAACGCAAGTCGACCTTGTCCACATTTCAAGGTGAATGAAACAAAAATCCGGCTTAACGATCTTTATAAATTTAATACATAGTGATTTATGGTTTATCAAAAGATGTTAATTTAAATAGTTTTCTTCACGTCCTTAGCTCTTACTTGTTTTCAATTATTTCCTCAATTCATTTAATTTAGTTCCCCAATTTACAATTTAATTGTAAAATTACCAATCATAAAAAAATATAATTATTTTACGCATAACTAACAGTGTGATTTGGAAGAAGTTGAGGGATGATTGTCCCGTGAAGACGATTAAGTATGGTTCGACACTAGTATGTCGTAGCATGATTATTATATACAAATCATTTCAATGCATTTCAATATCCACCCCGCATAGTTTTCAAGGCGTCACTTTTATGAAAAAATGAAAAAACACCTCAAAATCGTATAAACGGTAGACGTTATAACTAACTCCCTCTTCCCAATTTTTTAATTGGAGCACCCTATACATTATTGCATTGCTGGATTCTCCTCTACAAGAGGAGAAGACAAAATGTATGTGAAAAGTTGATCAGTTGACCGATAATTCCAATTTACTAACATTATCATTCTAATTCATAACAAATCAGCAAATTATACTAAATTATTCCTTCCATTGGTTTCCACGATACAATCAAACCTCAAATGATTCCCGAACATAATGTAACAGTTCTGGGGTCGATGCTGGCTGAGTGGCATGAATTTTTGTTTAAAAATAAAAAAAGCGGGGTATTCCACAGTCCGTGATTAGGCTCTTTGAGCTCGCGGACGGAGAACATATACCTTGTACTGACGAGGCGCAAATATGCCGAATCCGGTCTACAAGTTATGTTGTCCCTTCTAATTGCAAACTAGAATGGTTGGTGTTAAATATCTTGTAGATATACCAACCCCGTTTAACTTTGAAGTGTAATTCAATAGCCGTCGGTGTCTATAGCCCGGGAAGTAGTTGTTACTTCTTAGTTGAACGGTCACTGTTTTTGGAAAATATTTTTCAAAACTTATAAAGCGTTGGAATAATTATTATCATTCTGCGATATCTGCTAATAGTAATAATGTATGGTTGAATATTCAATTTTGTACGTATCTATCATAAATTGTTTTTATTATCATTTATATTTTATTTAAACATGAATTATTCCAGTACCTCACTATCCGGGAATAGGTCGGGACATTTTTCGGAAGATAAAACCAATTGATATTGGGGATGGGTAATTTGGTCCCCGCTACCTGTGTTAATCCTTTGGTAGCCAGGCACTTCGATAATCCGGCTGGTAATTTCGCCCCCAAACTAAAATATAATTATTTCTGCTTCTTGGAAATTTTTAGGTATAACAGGTGTTTAGACGGATATAAAACCCTCATATTATTATAATTTGCAATCATTTGAATTATTACTTAGTTTGAGTACGTGTGAATTGTTGTGAGAAAGCAAATTATGGAGGTGGAAATTATTAAAAGTAATCGTGGCAAGGATTTACTTGTAGTTAACGGTTACTAGTTTAATTTCCACAAAAAACTGAAAACTTCAGAAGAAACTTGTTGGAAATGTACCAACAGAAAATGTAAGGCCTGTATCTATACATTAGGTGTATAAAGTGTAAAATTCGTGACTAAAACTTCATCCGAATACTGTCATCTTGCGAACATTTCAACGTTAAATAGGCAAACAGTTTCTGCAGTTTGCAAAAGAAAAGCTGTTGACGATATTTCTGAAAAACCGTCAAAAATCATACGTATGGCATTGGAAGAAAATTTACCAGCGACACTAACAACCAGGGACGTCGAGTACGTTAGGAAGAATATGTATAATAGTCGACGTAAGTTTATACCAGCGCTTCCGAAAAATATTAACGATGTACATTAAATTTTGAATTCGATTGACGTAAAAACTTCGCGTGATGAACAATTCCTTTTTATTAATTGTGTGTTAAATAATATCATTGTGTTTACGTGTCTTTCAAATCTTGAAGCTCTGGGGAAAACGCAACGAATCTACGTCGACGGCACATTTGATTATTGTGCCAAATATTTCACACAAATGTTTACAATTCACGGTTTTTTACACGGACATTACATACCTTTAATGGTATGCCTTCTACCCAATAAAAAATCGGAAACATACGAAAGACTGTTTCTTTTGGTTCAAGATAAGTGCTCCAAAATTAATATTAACTTCGATTTTAAGGAAATAGTGTGTGATTTTGAAATGGCCATACATAAAGCCGTTCGAAAAGTTTGGCCTTCCACCCAAATCATCGGATGCAGATTTTATCTCGCCCAGGCATGGTTCGGGAAAATTAAAACTATCGGTCTAGTTGTGGAATATAACGATGCGAGCAGTGATATTGGTCGGTGATTGCACTTGACTTTTGGTCTTACTTATTTAGATCCTAATGAAGTGGGTGATTGCGTTGCGTTCGAACTATTCGAAAATAGACCAAATGACATGAGATTGGAGAAGTACGCTGATTATCTAATCGAGAATTATGTTGATGAAGAATCTCTTTTTCCACCGACAATTTGGGCCAAAAATTCGTCTGATCTCACGCGAACAACAAACGCTTGCGAAGCTTTTCGCAGAACTTTTAACGATTCATTTTATAAAGAACATCCAAATATAATAACATTTCTTGAGAAATCAAATGAATTCCAAATCGAAGCTTATATCAAGTTTCAAAGTTGTCATTTGAAACATTATGTAAGAGACCCTAAAATTAGAAATCGTCTAAAATTTATTGAAAACCTTATAGAAAAATACAAAAACTCTGAAATAGATAGAACTCATTTTTTAACATGTATTTCATTTAAATGTGTAAAATATTGAAATTCTCATTTGTGTAAAAATTATTTATATGTTCATGCCATAGAGTTGAAATTAAAACCTTTAAACTAATTTCATGTTTTGATTTTATTTCTTCTTTGAACCGAAAGTATATACCTGATTGCGGGGACGAAATTACTTGTAGGGAATTTATACCTGTCAGCCATGGGGACCAAATTTCCTTTTGAAATTTCGTGACATCATCTTTGGGGACCAAATTACCAACTCCGTTGATATTATTGGTATTAATTTGCGATAATCAATTTGTCTAGGGTCACGTATAAAAGTTCGTCCCTCTTATTCCTTCCGAAGTCCTTCGAAAATTATGTAAGTTATTTTATATCCATCTTCTCATTTAATCATCCAAAACGTTTTTGTCCTCTTTAGACAAAAAAATGAAAGAGTATTTTACAATTCCTTGTCACGTTTTCTTTTGTAGCTGCTAACCTAGAGTAGCTCAAATTAATTTAGAGTACAAAGTGGTTCAAAGGGAATAATAATTGAACATGTGAACGGAATCTATTTCCTCTAACCTTATTTCTGAAATAGAACATTTCACAAAGTCAAATTATGTTGAAATCTACGACATTCTGAACTACTTGATTGGAAGTAATCAGCAGGTTTTTCATAATGCTCATTTTTTAATCACTTTTCTTTTATTTGAAAACTGAATGAAAAACCACTAGTATATTTGTCGTAAGAACTCCTAATATCATAGGGCATCTGATATTTCCGAAAAAAAACATATTGCCAAGTAATATTTTTGCACCTACACGAATGCATTTTGTTAAGAAAATATCACTTGGCATTGCGTTTTTTGTAATATTTATTTCCTTCAATCACACTGCAATACAACAGTATAGAAACGAACCAGTATGTAATCTCGTGACGTTACACTGCCGAGCTCTCTGTGACCTTCAACGTCGTTCGGATGAGTATCTCATCCGGCGGCCAGAGCTGTGCTGCGATCCAACCAAAGTACCAGTGTTGAATTTGCAAATAAAATTATTCATTACAGCTTATTTTACGGGTTTTCAGTATTATTATTTTCATAGTTTATAAGCATTTTTTTTGCAATGGATACCATTAAAAAGAAGAAATCGGGTAGTGTGTGTGTATTTCGTGGATGTAACAATAAATATTATAATTGTGATGGAAAATTTTACCGTTTTCCAAAGGATTCTGAAAGGTGATGAACTGTTAGTATAATACTTTATTATTTGATCTTCATATTACATTTATGAGCCTTAGTTTTATGTATTGATTTAATTTGCGTTGTTTTTGTTTCAAAGCTTAAGTTTGGCTCGAAGCATGCAATAGGCCTGACTTGATGCCAAAACTAAAATCTCTATACAATAGTAGTCATCGTTCATGTGGTGCTCATTTTGAACCAGACATGATTATGCAACCTCATAAAAGAAAACTTATTTAAAAAAAGACTATTCCAACAATATTTCTTCCATCAAATACTGCAATGTCCAAAGACTTTCAGACAAATGATTTATTGGAGAAGAATTTTGTTCGCTACTTTTGTGGTTATTTAATTAAAAAATGTTCGAAAATTCATACATACAGCGTATGTGAGACGTATTCACAGGCGTATCAGAATTTAGACGATTCGTCTTTATACTGTTACCTTAGAGCTCATGAAAATACGAATAAGGATACTTTGGAAACTTGAATATGCCGCGTGCAAATTTTGTACAGTACATCTCATTATTAGAAACATTATTCCAAATGAATTTTGAGAAAGTTGCTACGGAAGATAATATTGTTGAATCACTCATAAATATTAGTTAAACAACAGAGTTTGTACATCCTTGTATCGATTTTCCAATAAAATATTTAATAAAACTTTTCTTCAGGTTACGACGATATTACACATTAAAATTTCGCAATGAAAATTTAAAAAATCATAACAAAATGAAAATTGTAATATGGAAAAACCAATAAATATTTTCTATAAGACTACTGTTTCATTCACTCATTACTGTTCTACAATATTTAAGAAAAAACATTTAACACGTTCAAGTCATTTTAAAACTTATGCCACCTACGCCTATGGTAAAATGAATCGTAAAGCAATCCGTTCAAGGTTATCAAAAGCTCTGGCAATTTATGAATGAAATTTATGGGAGTTATACTATTGTTTCGTTCCTATACTGTGGCAATACCATGAGTAGTAGGGAACAGTTTTTAAATTTACACAAACAAAATGGAACCATTTTATCATTTGCTTGATCACACAATATCATCAACATCATTACCGAAAAGAGCTTTTCCAGTTCATCAAACTTCTGTTCAGATAAGGGTATGCTTGCAATAATGAACTTCATCTTGACCTAGCTATTCTTATTCACCTGTGGAAAAATTCTCTTCATATTGTAGGATTTATAAATCTGAAGTATTACCTTGCCTACTGAAACAAAAACTCCATTGACTAAAGTAGATCTCACTTCCAGCACAAAATATTTCTAGTTACCTAGGTTAGGTTAGGTGTGTGGTGAGTGGGTCTATAAGGCCCTCCACTGCGACTCGAGTCTTTTGTGGCTCACACGTAGTCAGATTTCTCCAAACAAATTCAGCTTCTTAACAAAGCCAATTGGTTTATTTGCTGAATGATATTTCAGGTCCGAGGGCGATAAAGAGATTCTGCCAAAAATCAGACACCTGATTCGATCCGCGGCGGGGCAGGCACAAATAATATGCTCTGCTGTTGAATCATCTTCCAGACAAAGACGGTAAGTCGGATCTTCCGACATGATGATTCAGATGACAGTGGCCTGTTAGACAACGTAGGTCATGATTGCTGTTTGGAGACATCCTTCGAAGGATGTATAAAAGCCTTTGAATGAGCCAATCCTGGTTAATTGTGCCAGACGTATAAAGCTCTTCTTGCTGTCCAGGTATTTATTGTTTGTTTAGCAAAACTTATTGCGATGCCAATTGTAGGTTCACGTGCGGCACCCTCCCTTGCAAGAGAGTCTGCTTCCTCGTTACCTTGCATGCTAGAATGGCCAGGGATCCAGAGCAGCAATACTTTATTGAGCTCTCCTATTGAGGAGAGTATTTTTTAGCAGTTTAAAACCAAACCATTTCTACGTTACACGGTGAGATCTAAGTGCTTTCAAAGCCGATTAGCTGTCCGAGAAAATTTTCATTGTTATATGTATGAGATTGGCTTGCTCCTATCTCTTCACACATGAAACAATGGCCAGAGGTTGAAATTTCTATCCTAGGTCTGCTCCCGTATATACACCTGCACCAGAGCCTGAGGTTCTCTTTGAGCCGTCTGTGTGGGTATGTATACTTTTAAAAGCTTCCATCTGCTCTTTGGTGGAAAATACTAAAGCAATTTTTATATCTAGGATTCCATCCATTTCTCAAACGTGGTTGAAATCCAATGAAGCTTTTCGAAAAAAACACATTAATAAAATTATTGGCTACTGTTTAACATTGAATAGATAATACAAAACTGACCAGCTGATTAAATAGTTTTCCATGGACGGCCATTTTATCTCAATTGATCTGGATTGAATGAATTTGGTTCCCTATTATTTATATAAAATAATAAGGCAAGATAAATTGCAACGGCGACTCAATGTGGAGACCATCCCAGGTGTGAATTCGGAGACCAAACTAATATTAGTTCAGGGAGTAGTCTTACCGGTTCGCGGGTAATCCTACTTTATTTAAGTTATTGAAGTTATATTGAAGTTAATGAGATAATAGATGAAGTTAAGAAACCAAATGAATTTAATAAGTTAATAAATCAAAATAAGAAATGTAATTGAAATTAATCAGGAAAGGTAAGTGGGCGCCACCCTGAATAATAGAGACTTTTAGCTTGTCTTAAATTTCTCACGTATCCGTATACGTAACGAACTGCGCATGTGTAGACCCGTTACGTCTCAGCCGATACGATGCGTTGAACGTATTGTTACGTACCCTACTCCGTATACTTAAACGTATCCGTATCCCGACCAAAGTCAGTATTCCGTGCTATTTGTGCTAAATTACATCATCTTCCTCGTCTAGCAGCAATGGATTATTTGATATCGCCCCCATTTTACGTTTTACAAAAATATCGAAAGGTAAAATAAAAAAACTTTGAGGTTATACAATTAGAAACAGAACGGAGCGATACGTTTCCTGCTAAAAAGGCTTTCTTGACAATTTCTTTACGTCAACGTAACTCCAACACGGATACGGATACGTGTAAAAACTGATGACCAGCTAAAAGTGTCTAATATTAGTCGACTTGTTTTTCACCTCACAACTCTCTACCAACAAACCTGGAAATGCTGGAAGGGGAGGAATATGAACAACGTTGTTAAATTTACAAGTTGTATAATGATTTTAAAACTAATATCACAGTGAATGAATGTTGTTTTATGTTGTTTACGTTGTTTGTTGTTTTACGTTGGTGTCACTTTACTTATTTTCTTCGGACAGGTCCTAGGTGTCTGATGTTAATCTACCTCATAGAAACTACTCCGTCCGGAATGTCACGTACAAATTGGCAGGTACAAAGTGCATTCACATTGAATGCACTTTAGAAAAAAGTTTGAGGTAAACCTCTCACAAGAAATTAAAATGAACCTTATCGGTTCATGGTTCATTCAATTCATAAATCTCTACTTGACTCATCAAATTCGTCTTGTACCTTCTACTATGCATTTATGCATCTCTTCCATTACAATATCCACAAAAATGTATTGCAAAACATTGTTATCTCCACTTAAGTTACGGTTATTAATTTGAAGGTTAAATTTCCTTTTATAGTCGTAAGGGTTAAAGTCCTCTTGGTTAATAATAAAAGATACAAATTATGAGTTGAAAGGTCAATTTAATTAGCTGTCTACGAGTAATCGATTTTATATAATAATCGGGTGAAAGCTATTAACATGAACCATACAAATTTCGTTACGAAAAGGTCACCTGTTAATGTTTCATTATATATGTACGAATTTAAGCAATATTTTAAAGTTATGTTACTCAAAGACATCTGTTGTACAGGATGTTTCGCGATAATATATTATCTACAAAACTTTTCAATAATGCATAAAGAACCCTGCGCACTTTTATTGACATTTCAAAAAATGACGAAGTTGTTATAAATTATAGATGTCCCTACTCCCTGAGGAAGCATACCTCTATATACCAGACGGAGATTTATGCTATCCTATAATGTTACAGTGAGAACATTTTTACTGAAAGCGAGACAGCTCTTGCGGATTCACATATAGTCCCACGTTAACATCTAGAATGTTAAAGAAATGCCGGAAAAAAGTTGAATTAACTTGCAGATCGCACTTTTAGAGTGAAATTAGTGTAGGTGCCGTGACATAATGATATTTCTGGAAATAAATAAGCTGATCAACAACAATATGGACCAGGACCAGTCCTTTGACCACACATCAAATCGTTGCAAAGCCAACATACAGGGTGTACCAATCTTACGACAAACTATATGGGTTATTTTAAGAGATATCAAAAAATGTTATCAACAAAAATAGTTGATGTGTTGAAGGTCGATATTTTGAAATTATATCGAACTATACAAAGTGCTGCATAACTCCGTTACAAACCAAACATATGATTTTTCAAATGGGTACCCCTGTATATTATACCGAATTCGGATTGGTTACATTTTTTTGGAGCTTTTGATATGAGGTTTTGCCACGTTATACAGAGTCCTTCAAAAGATATGGACACGTTTACGTGAAAATCGTAGGCAAATCAACACTCTGTAGCTTGTAAGTTAAAGAAAAAAAATGTATTTTGCCAAACAGAGTTTTGTAATATGATGCAATATCTCCGTATCCTATTAAATTTCAATTATATTCTTTCTTGTATACAAGGTGAACGGAAACTCGAACCTGTCATTTTCTTTCTTATTTCAAATGGAACACCCTGTATTTTATACCAAAAATGAAATCTTCGATTATGTAACTTCAATTTTTGTCGAGCCTATACCAAAAGTTTATAAAAACACAGTTATTTTGTAATATTTATTGTAAAATATAACTACTGACCTATTATGTGAAAGCATTAAACGTTGTATGTAACAAAAAATCCTAATTAATAATAAATTTTAATGAACAATTAATTCTAAGCAAAAGTAGCCACCGAAAGTATAATCCTAACCGTAATATTAAACTAAAGGTTCTTAATGTTCACCGTTAACATCAATGCAATGTTCAAATGATTGACTAACATTACTCAGCATATCAACGTTAGCAGATCAAAATGACGCACTAATTATCTCTTTCATGTCATCTCTAATAGCCGGGGATTTTATAATCTTATTCCTTACAAGACCCCAAAAAATAGACATACTTTGGTTGAATCGGGTGACCAAGCTGGCCAATCAGTTGAGCCCCCTCTTACAGCATTGCATTGATCTTAACTGTGAACACTTTGAACCTTCAGTTTAATATTACGGTTAGGATTATACTTTTGGTAGCTAGTTTTGTTTAGAATGAATTATTCATTAAAATTTATCATTAATTAGGATTTTTTGTTACATACAACGTTTATTGCTTTCACATAATAGGTCTATAATAATAGTTTACAATAAATATTACAAAATAACTCTGTTTTTATAAACTTTGAATATAGGGAATGCTTGACAAAAATTAAAGTTACATTCTATTTTTGCTATAAAATACAGGGTGTTCTATTTGAAAGAAGAAAGAAAATGATGGGTTCTAGTTTCCGTTCACCCTGTATGTAAGAAAGAATATAATTGAGATTTAATAGGATACGGAAATATTGCATCATGTTACGAAACTCTGTTTGGCAAAATACATTTTTATTCTTCAACGTACAACAAGCCACAGAGCGTTAATTTACCTACGACTATCACATAAACGTGTCCATATCTTTTGAAGGACTCTATATAACGTGGCATGTAACTAATCCGAATTCTGTTTAATATACAGGGATTCCCATTCGAAAAATCATATGTTTGGTTTGTAACGGATTTATGCAGCACTCTGTATAGTTCGATATAATTTCAAAATATGCACCTTCAGCACATCTACTATTTTCGTTAATAACCTTTCTTGACATCTCTTAAAATAACCCATATAGCGAAGTTTGTCGTAAGATTGGTACACCCTGTATACTACCCAAGCCGGTACATGTGTACATGTCAGGAGCTGAAGAACTACTGAATATCAGTATAAATCGGCTAATAATTATACAGGTTATCAAACGGGTCAAGTCCCAGTAAATTTTCTCCCGGTCCGAGGATTGGCCAGTTCAATAATCAAAGGGTCATATCCATTTAGCAACACAAACAATTTTTCAAAAATGTGCAGGCAGTTTTGCGTTCATTCCATTCATTATACAGCGTAGCGGCAACGCTGTATAAGTTAAGGTTGAATTTTTTAATTTTCTTGTTGTAGAACTTATGAAAATATTCATGAGTACCCATATGTTTCTTCTTCCATTCGATTTAGTTTCGTCATTTCTTAATATTATATTATGGGATGCTTCAGCTCATCTCAGTCAGTACTTCAATAAATGATGATATGATCCTCTGCCTTGTATATTCTATCAATATTGAACTATAATAACATGACGTAAATTTCCGCTTGAAAGATACTTGAGGCTCGTTCACTACCTATCCCACTCATCTAAGAACCATAAGGATAAGTAGTGCTACAATATCTTCTACTTCAACTAAAATTGTAATTAGGATAATAATAATAGTGATATCGATATTCTTTTGAGACACACTGTATGCCAAGATTTCAGTTAAAGAAACGATTAAATAATTACGAGTTTGTTTTCGTTTTCACTAAAGTATAGCTTATACATTTTTCATTGGCATAACCTTGTTTATTGTTTCACTTTTAAAGCGAAATGTTTCGAAAATAATTGATTATATTCATAATTATATATCTAATAACACGAAAAAAAGAGTTTCGACATTTTTATAATTATAAATATAATATAGAAATAGGTAATATAGCAAGGTAAAATTTGAATGTCATCTTATTCATACGATAATTTCTTCGAAGTCTTCTAAAAAAGTGATACAAGATTGAATGACTGTCATAATTATTTTCTGATTATTACAGGCGCAAGGTGTTGGAAGATGACGAATGGAAATTATTCATAATTATGCTATATAATATACAATATATATTATAAAAAACTGAGTCAGCATATTTACAACTTTCCAAGCTCGTGTAACTTAGAATTTTGTTTATAATTTATCAAGATTAAGTTTATCTCAAATTGTAAAAGGGTTGCGTATAGACTAATTAGCATCTAATCTGTGAGATAAATTATTTGCCTATTATATTACTTGGCATACGAAATATAGAGAATATTAAATAAAAGAAAATTTCAAATATTATAATAATTAAAAGGGGATTCCGAAATAGTTATTTTCCTAACTAGTGCGGAAAGTGATACTTTCCCGCACGCGACTGCAGTTGACCCGAACGACGCGGAGCGGAGTTCGCGCAAGCGGTCAAGGGCGGAAACATTATTTTGTCAACGACTCTATATACAAAAAAATATAACAACTTGACACTTTCAAAACTAAAATGCGTACGGGAAAATGGGTTAAAACGCATGGTCGTAGAAAAAATTATTACTTCGGACTCACGATTGTCATTTGGCAGCTACTTTTTTTATCTGTCTTACATGACCAAGCTCGCGAAACTGCTTTTCTATTTTGCTAATTGCACAACCTCATTTATTCATTATCGAGTTGATTTCATTTGGCTGTTCCACACTGTTTGTGAACAACTCGATCTCACGCATGACTTAGAAAATCACCAGAGGAGGCGCCACTAGTTGTCTTTATGCAGGTTCTCTATAGTTGCTGTTTGGGCAGACATTTGTTTTATTGAGTATAGGTTGATGGGAACATGACTGGACAAAAAGTTATTACCAATTTTATACGTTCGTTCCATCTTTTTAGACGATAATGCTCAACACATCGTGCAAAGATGGTTTCGGAGCCATGGTATCCCGCATTTGGCACTGCCCCCTCGATCGCACGACTTCAATCCAGCTCCTAAAAGCTGTGAATACCCATGAACCACCACCAAAACTTGGACAGCATTTACCATAACTTAGGAGACAAATAAATACTGAGGCGTTTTTTGTATCTAGTATTTCAGCAACTTTTTGCGAGCTGCTACGAGATTCCAAATTATACAGTACGAATTGAATGTTAAAATTATTGAGAGGTGTTTATCCGATTTGAAAGAACCTTCATATGATATAAGCCGTCCAATTATAACCCAGGAAGTGATACCGGTTTTGATACAAGGTAATTTTTTCTTTGGACGTCATTTATCTTAACTACAGTACATTGATAAACTGAATTCGGTGTTCTACAACTTGTATTTTTGAAATGTGGGTAAATAAATTCAATAAAATTGTAATTGATAGTTGTTATTAGTAAAAATATTAATTGACAACAACTTGCAATATTGTTTTACAGTAAGCATTATTTCCGATAAAATACATACTCGGGTCATAATAGACAAAAACAGTAAAAAAGTGTGAACGGTATTTAGACGCCTTTCAGTAAAAGAAATAATTTCATTTAATATGGCATCTGAAAGAATATTAACTATAGCCAGTGCCAAACGAGATGGCGAGCCCTCTCTGGTACTCTCTGGATGTTTGTTTGTGGACGGGATTTTAAATTCAAAATATGTCACTACAAAGCGTTTTCATTCAAATACAGGGATGATTCGCTAGTTTGCGAACAGACAGGAGAATTATAGCCTTTTATTACTTTCTTGTAGAATAATGAAAACCCAGGATCAAATAAAAGTATTTAAGAATCCTGCTGTTGACATTTTTATTTCAAAATCCAACGTTTTAGTGATATTTATGTTTAATTCTCAACCAAATTGATGTACAAATTTTAGCAGACCTCTAATGTTATGAAATTTCTTTTATTTCAAGCACGATTTCTATTTAAAAAAAAAATTGTGGAAAGTTATAAAATGTCTGGTTTACCGAGCTTCGCGAGTATGTGGACCAGAATACTTGAAAAAAAAGATAAAACACATTGACCAATATCTACAGACAAATGGTTACCCTCAAAGAGATGTTAAAAGTATTCCAGGGGGTCCCAGATATAGACTGTTCTTGGACTGCATAAAAAAACTCAACCCTGGCAAACCATAAAAGAATAACTCCTAAATGGGTCCCGAAGCACAAGGGTTTCATAGGCAATGAGGCAGCAGACAACCCAGTAAAACTAGGTTCTGAAACTGCATTGGTCTTGAAGCAGTATTTGAAATATCAAAATCTGATGAACGGAGTTATACATCTTGGTTGGAATCTCAATTACCATAAAAGAACTAACCAGAAAAGGAATTTCTGGAGTAACATAACAATCTGCACTGATAGTAGACAAGCCCTATAAGCCTTGAACAGACGTGTTATATCGGGGCTAGTGCTAGAATTCTACCAAGATTTAGCTAACGCCTCGGTAGATAACAATATTATCCTGATGTGGATTAAAGGACACGACAGGAGTAAAGGCAATCGCATTGTCGATTCTTCAGCCAGGGAAGCGGCTGGACCAAAAATTTCAGTACCCAGTAACAACTACGGCCTGCCGACTTCGATAATTGTGGAGCTAGCCAAACATTGCACCCATGCTCAATCCCTTAAGAGATGGGATGGAATCAAAGGATGCAGTCTCGCCGGGATCCCCCTGGGCGACCCTGGGAAGCTGGCGCCGAAGAAATATTTGACGATGACCAGGAAAAACCTGCGTTTGACAGTAGGATTTCTGACTGGCCACTGTCAACTAAGGAAGCACCTCCATACTATGGAGCTAAAGGACAAACCTCTATGCAGGATGTGTGAACAGGAAGATGAAACTGTCAGGCGAGTGTCCGGAGTTATCGTCAATAAGAGAGTGTGTGTTCGGTGAGTCTTGGCCTACACCTGCCGATTTAAGGAGATGTCTCCTAGTGACCTGCCTACTTTCCTGGGAAGGACAGGATGGGCGATGACCTAGGGGGACAACTCCTCGGGAGGATGTACAATGACTCACATGTGGACTAAGTGCTGTGAGCCTACAGTCACCCTCCCTACTTTACAGATACATCTCGGTTGATTCAAAGTAAACATCGGACATACTTAAGCCAAGTGCAACAACACAGCAAACTCTTGATAAAAAAAACCTCAGTGACTAACGAAATATTGAACCTCAATAGGGGCCAGATAAAGAAAGTGACGGGATTATTCACTACCCCAAGGAAGCACTTTCATATAATTTGCATACCCATATAGGGAAGAACCTATTTGCAAGGAAGAGTAGGAGACAGTCTCAAAGATTATTCTCGAATGTGAAGTACTGACTTTTTAGAGATATAGACTCCTAGGACTATAGCCTGATAAGGCTACCGGTCTCTTAACATAAACGGTACAACTCATAGCACTAAAGGCATAAGGAAGATAAAAACATACATTGGTACCACAAAACGAAGCACGAAGACTAGCCTTTCCGAACACTAAAGCAGCTGCTGATTAGGAAAACCGAAAATCAGCGATAGCTGAACAAGATCTACGGGCGATATCCACATAAATATACATAAATATAAATAATAATCCGAACCATTAATGGTTATAGTAAATAATATTGTAAACATAATAAAAGTGTTTAGAGGCATAATATTATCCTAATGTTAAAATCATTATTATGTTTGAAAATTGTAAATTTACCGTGAACAGTGCCTTTATCCGTTTAAATAGTTTCAATGTCTTTGTAAATTGCACAAAAAACAATCTAAATTATCAAACGGGGCGTCACGAATCGCGTTTTTTGAAATTTGACCGACTGCACTTGTGCCTCGGTGCAAAAACAACTGACCAAACGAAAACAGTAAACATCGCACAGTTCCACGGTCTTTGTGAAACGCGTGAATCTGATCGACGTTGCCGGTTCGTAATAAGAAAGGTTTACAATAAATATTTACGAATAATATCAATTATTACAATAAATATATTATCTATAATAATTATTATAATTATAAAATCATTAACTCGTACTCGCAAAAGGTGTAGAAAGTAATAGGTATTACAGTTTTATTTTTCTGAGGCTTCTTTCCTAGATCTTACAGTTTGAAATGTATAAAACGTTGCTTGAAAATAATTATATTCTCGGTTACGGATTTCCGCTCATATCTCGGAATGACATAATAGGTTTATTATTACTTTGTCTTGATAGAATCAAATTTTATCAGTAAACATACGGATGCGATTACAATTTTGTTCTTGATATTTCATAAATAATATGAAAGGGGTCCACAGAATAAATAAACAAGTACACGCAAAACTAATAAATAATATCCAAAAGGATTTTTGAAAGATGCGATTTCTGAGATGAAAGAAAAATTAAGTTTTAAAATCATTCCTAATCTATAAAGCTTCGAACATTGAAACATACTAAATAGTATTTATTATACTGAGACCTAAAAGATCTATTGTGACACTTTAGGGTGATTCATGAAGCATCAATATCAATCAACATTCAACTGTTCAAGCAACCTGAGTAGGTAAATGGAAGTATTAAATCCCCAATTAGGCGCATCCATTCCAATAATTTGTCAAAACTTTCAATAGCGGTCAGAAAACTGAAGCTAAATATTACGCGAACTAATTTGTGTATGAAAAATGAAATTATGCATTATAAAAATTTCATGAAACACGTAACAATACACAAATGGTGGATGTTCGACAAGTCCAGAGCCAGTTGTGATCTATAGTCAGGATTGAACGCATTATATCTTTCTTATTTCTTTACTTCACATAAGCACCTACATAACATGGTGTTATATTCGTAGTTTTAGTTTTAACACACTTAAGTGTAGCTTTAATCTTAGCCATACACAATACACACTTCTTGAAGCTAGCATATGACAACAACTGATACTTTCAGTGACGGTGAACGATAACTGTAACGTCGTTTAGTACCTAAAAGTCCGAGATCTTCTTTGTTTGAGTAGATGCATAAGTGACAAGACAAATACATTTATTTGAAAGCCTACTAATAATTATTGTTGGACTCGACCAATTTTGTTACAAATATAAAGATAGATTTCAATGAAAATATTAAATTATTCAGTATGGTCCGTATATATATTTTGTTAGAAGAGTCTGAAAAAGCGGTGATCATTTACTGAAACTTCGGCCACCAGAGCAACCCCAATCTTTCTTTTATTATCGAAAGTTTGGTAACTACTTGTTATTTGTCATTTCGGTTTATTGTTTGTTTTTTCACTGTTAATAAACATGTTTCGTGATAATATTTGTAATTATGTACATGATGTGATAATGGATGCACTACTTAAAGATTAAGTGGTGTAAAAGTGTGCTCCCGGCGACGGTGATTCGTCTCAGACGTTGAATAAGAAAAAAATTCTATTAATGAGAAGTTTCTACTGTCTTTAAATCTGTGGAACTTCAACCACAAGGCTAGTAGTCCATGTCGAAGGTCATATCAACAAGTATGCCAACCTTACATTATATAAAATTCAAAAAATGGACTATAATTGCCTTTTTTGTAATAAAGATTATTATATGGTTATTTTGAATATTCCACCTAAAGCTGTAAAGTTACAGGAATCTCATTCTCCAGTATTTTTTACGTAAGCAAAGATCATAACCTGGCTGTTATCTCAACAGGCTTAAAATTCGCCACTTGTAAGGAGGTCAAAGCTAGGTTAGCTGCCATATATGGTTAACATCGATATAAGATGACAATTGCTATAATTTTTATTGCGTTTATAGTAGTTATTATTGTATAGTTAGTTATTATTGTAGTTATATTGCATTTACTAAAATGAATTTTCAGCTGCAGTAACTGGTATATCATTTATTAGTGATGCAAACGACTAGGGAAAATTTTTGAACAGTTTTGAGATGCAGATCTGGTTCTACAGATCTCCATTGTTTGTCCCAGGACTCTTCTTTCATATTCAGTTTTTTATTTTATGGATTTCTATTCTCTTATTATTAAATTTGTCTGTAAACCCCCCGAATTGACATTTACTTTTATATGCGAAAAGTTTTAGACCCAATTAACAACCTTCAAAACAAAAGCATCCCAAAATTTTATATATTTTTCGAGATAAATCCTTACATACTCCATTTCCTTAAAGACTTGGCAACGATAAACGAGATTCAATAACTAGAAGGGATAGCGCGGCAACTTTTCAAGGCGTTGTTATGGTTACCGCGGCCTGCTTGTTGTTGTCTGTCAAATCGAGAGGAGACCTTGCTTAATTGCCGATTTGAAGTAGTGTTGATCTTGAGTCTTCATTAGAATGTAAAAAAAATCCTTGGTATTTATAAATGAAATTCCTGTTTGAAGACATCTTATCCGTATTGCATTGGCATTAATAGTAATTATATGGACATTACTTGTAGGAAGCTGCGTTAATCTCAATAACTTCCATTGTATTTAACTGTTTATAAAATTAAATAGGTAGGTAGGATCTAAAAACACCTATTTTAAAAAAGAGACTTAAATTTAATTACAATTAATACCTTGTATTAATAGCGACCTTGTCAAAAATAGGTCATCATAATACATAGGTACAAATTATTTAAAATATTAACTTGAAAATTATTGGTTTGTTAGATTATTCTTCTATACCAGGGTATCACGAAGAGTTTGAATAGTCTGAATATGGAAATTTTTAAATGACTGGATATTTATTCCTCCAAGAAAGTACCATAAATTAATCAGTCAAAAAGCCTTTTTGAAGAGGTTGACGAAATTTTTTTTGCTGGACAGCTGTCCTTTTGCCGAATTTAACCACGTAAGAATGCTGCAATGCACTTGAAATCAGTAGAAATGTGGAGGAAGATTCGCCTTTATCTGGCCGGCTATCAACGTTATCCAGTGAACTAAACATCGCTGAGATGCAGGGCAGAATGCAGGATATGGTGATATAAAATCGGCGGGTAAATCTAAAAGAGCTAGGTGGCTGGAATTTCTCTATCGGTAACGGTCGCGGAATACATGCTAAAACAAGTGAACAGTTACCAAACACAGGTATAAATAGTGATAACATTCAAACCAGTCAACAAGCTTCGGAATGACACGTCAAAATGGATCAAAAATAAAGCCAGTTTATTTCAATTATTGATGTATTGTGCTAAAGGTACGCGTTAAGAGGCGTTTGAAAGAATTTGTTGAAAAAGATCAGATTTATAGATTTCAGGAAATAAATCTAAATATGATCTCAAAACAACGTAGACAGATTCAGAAAGAAATAAGAAAATAAGAACTTTTAATATGGGTAGGTATTCTAAGATGATACATTTCTTTACACAAAATCTTTCGAGAGGACCAAAGCGTCTACAATCAAAGAAAAGAAAAGTAAATAAATGGGATATTATTGAAATTGGAAAAAAGATCATTTCTTTATCCCGAATTTTAGATATTCATAACCACCTCTGTATAGACATCGGGTCGATGCAATAATCGAAATCAATTTTAATTATTTTTGTTTATTTTTCACCTGTACGTGCCAAGTTCACAACGATCTTGGGATATTTCAAAATATTTTGAACAATTGTTTATATAATAATAGACAACTATAACAAAAAAAATCTATCTTGAAATTACTCATTGAGTTATCGAGTTTTGAGAAAGTAGCGTATTCGGTATGAAGCTTAAAACACTTTTATTTTGTTTAGTTTTAAAACAATTTGTGTGCTGGGTATCCCCTGCAGTGCTGGGATCTCAAAAATTGCGTAAGTTTTATTTCAAGTTCTATTTATTTTCACATTTTTGATTGAAGTTCAAGAACATTTTTTCGAGATAGGAATAAGGCGAAAGTGAACATAAAATTACGGATAATAACGTATGTTGGCACAAAATAATTCATAAAATTTCCCTAGACATAATAGTTATTTACGTAGGTAATTAGTGGGATATGGACATTATTAAAGCTGGCATGTGAAGTTTGCGTGTAAACACCTAAGTGCGTTAATAATTCCTATCCCACGTATTACGTACAAAATTTTATCTACAACTTTTTATTAGCATTATTAACAGTATATCATGAAATTTTATTTAAAAAAAACTCAATCCAATTAGTAATATTGACTGCAAACAGGAGGTACTGTTATAGATTATATTCTGTGCCCTAGCATCAAAGACAAACAAAGTTATGTCATCAAATTGTCAAAGTTAAATGAACAAAAATCTATAAAAATAAGTTCAAGCGAAGACAATCTCCCTTCGGATATTGAAAATGCAGCTTCCAGTGTTATTTTAAATATTTAATTCTGGTAATAATATTTTTCTAGATTCTTATTATCGCACTAGTGTGGTAATGTATTCAAAAACGCACTAGTGCGGTAATATACGTCATTATGACACTGGAAATACTGACAATTCGTACCCGTTACATGACAGTTGTAGATAAAATTATATGAAAGGAAATTATAAATATTGACAGCATAATATACAGCAAACTTATCCGAAATGAATGGGTCTGAATGGGTGTTCCTGAATATGACGAAGTAGGTTTTACCGTTTTGGACAGTTTCTTTATACCTATATCTCTCTAATTTTTCGCAATAACTCTCTATTTGCTACATGGTATCCTCCATCGTAACTCAATGGTATCCTCCATCGTAACTCAATGAACTAGGCGAGAACCTTACTGTGGATTCCAGGACACACTGGAAAATAGCAGATGAACTAGCAAAGAGAGGGACTGAAATACCCTTTTGAAAGTAGAGAAGATCTGACCATTGTAAAGATCTAGTAGGGCTTAGACAATCAAAGATTGTTCTGGGTGACTACAACCTGTTGAGATTAAATGAATACATAATGCAAAGTAAAACTGCGTTAAGAGTTTCAACAGAAATCCTATCGTAACATTGTCGCCTAGTGGAGGAAGAAGAATGTAGGTTTTGTGGCATGGAAGAACAAACCTCCATCCTTATTGGGCGTGCCTGGGGTAGGTGAAAATTTCAAAATTGGCTGACACAACCATACCAATATGTCGGTTTTGCCAAGCACATACTGGGCCCTTGCGAAGGTCGTAATTTAGGGAGGAAGAACCACAACCATCCCAATATATGGAGAACCTAAATTATGACATACGGAGTCGTGATAATAACGGGTCTAGACAGGGAACTCTAGTAGAATGAGAACACACTATAGATCTACAAAGATCCTAGCGGAGAGGTGCTAAGAGGCAGATAAGCCCGTTTTTAATCCTAATGTGAATCCCACTAGTCTCTGGGACTAATTAAATTAATTAAGCTTAGAACGAAGTAGTTGTAATGTCTATTTTTCTTCCAATTTGTTTTTTTTTTCAGCATCATACTTCAAAGTATGCCACCAATCAGATCCAAATCTAGGAGAGTGTATAAAAAGTTCAGTGGAGAAATTGCGACCTCTGCTTATCAAAGGGATACCCGATTTTGGTATACCTAGTATTGAACCTCTACTGATACCCGAAGTTGTTATTGATCAAGGATCAGGTCCAGTATCGCTCAGGTCTGTCTACAACAACATTAAAGTATACGGTCCTTCGAAGTTTGTCATAAAGGACATCAAGTAAGTTTAACAAGGAATTACTATAAGAAAATTTAAAAGGGGATTTATCAATTAATTGAGTAAAATAGTTTTTTACAAAATTAGTCCAGTCGGGTTAGCATTAAAAGTGGATGGAAGAGCAGTAGGCTATCGTTAATGATAATTCGTTGCCTCCTCCGGTTTTTAGGCTGTGCTTATTGCACAATAGCAGTTTATAGCCAAAATAACCAAAAAAATGGGCCGACACGTTTTCGAATTTTACTCGTAATGTATTGAGTTTATCATGTAAATGCATTGGAACAAAGTTATAGAGTGTGAAATTTGCCATAAAATTCCGTGGTTCAAAATGTGAAAATTCCATGCCCTGCTGCCACAGCGGATGAATAAGTAATAAAAATTGAAAAAACAGCTGATGTTTTCGGTAACCAAATACTAGTGCAATTTATATAGCAATCTGAATCATTATTTTTTTCTCATAAAACGTTATTTATTCACGAACTGAATGCAACAAACGCGGTTTTGATTTTTGATATCTTATTTAGTTGCTGAGTTGTTGCTGTTAATAAACATTAGGTAAAAAATATGGACATCGTTAGAATAAAGACATGTGCCACAAAAAATTGCTTAAACTAAATGTTTTTAAGCATACTAGAAGGTTACAGCTATCATATGCAATGATTTAATCAACATTTTTTTCGTGACTCAGACGTTAGTTTAAAATTTAAAACAGTGGTTCAAATTTCAGTTAGGTTAGGTTAGGTTTCCTTTCTTTTTCGTTATATAGCTTGTTGATCGTTTGCCGAGAATCGTTGATCAAGTTTGGGATTCAATAACTCGGGATTAAATGGTCCGAATTGAACATTCAAAACGCCAAAAGTTTTGTATTTCAAAGTCCTTTAAGTGGCTGCCAAGCTACTTTCAGATTTCAATTGAAATAAAAAACCGCACAGATATCTCTATTGTTATTAAAGTGAAATTTGAATCACGGAATTTTATGGCAAATTTCACACACTATAACTTTGTTCCAATGCATTAACACGATAAACTCAATACATTTCGAGTACAATTCGAAAACGTGTCGAAAAATAGGCTCATTTTTTTGGTAGTTTTGGCTATTAAATGTTATTGTGCAATTAGCACAGCCAAAAAACCGGTGGAGGCAACGGATTATAATTAACCATAATATTTTTGAGGGATTCCATAAAAAATCTCGCCTACTGCTCGCACATCCATGTTTTGGAAGCTTTTGGGCTAACCACTGGAATAAATTGGGAATATCATGCATGAGAAATTTTTGTTTTATTCCATTACAACATCGACCATCCATCTTGGCGAAGTTTGACCTATAATATACCTTATTGATCCTGAATTATTTTTTACACAGAATTGATTTAGAAAAGGACAAAATGCGGATTAGAATCTTTTTGCCAATGCTTCGTGTCGTTTGTAACTACAGCATGGATGGTAAAATTATGATGATGCCTATAACTGGATCAGGTTTGAGTACTTCAAACTATAGTAAGTATTCCACTCTATCCAAATAATCGCAAAAATTAGTTTCAATAATCATTTCCAATTTTTAATGTTCCAAACGTTTTTTTTAACAAAAATTATCCGTGAATTTACCCTATTTCTTTTACAGCTAATATCGATGCAACAGTGACTCTTCGAGTGGAGAAAATAACCAAAAACAATAATATATATTACAATGTTAAAGATTTCTACATCGATTTTAATATCGCAGAAGCTAGCATTCGATTCGAGGACTTATTCAATGGAGATAAAGATTTAGGTAAGTGTAGATATATTTTTTGAAAACAAACATTACAGAGAGACTATTTATTAGGCAGTTTCATTAACAAATCATAATTCATCAATATACAGCGTTGCTGAAAAGTCTTAAAGTATCTTGACACATTTATCGGAAAAACAATGAATCGAAGTGTCATTGTTGGTAATTGCAAACGTTCCCATGACGAAGCAGCTCATCTTTTTAACGATTTAAATCATGAATTCCTTTCTATAGAAGTATATCTGCAGTGACGAGATTAGATAATAAACAAATTTAATGAAACTGGTAGTGTAAATAAGGGTCTGGTAGACCAAAAGGTGCAACTGATGATGAAGTTAAAACTTTTTAGATGTTCAAGAAAACTCTAAAACATCTACAAGTGTATTGGCAAGAAATCATAGTATTTGTAGACAGTCTATACAAACTATTCTGCATAAAACTAACTTTTAACCGTATAAAAAGAGGTTTTGTTAACAGACTAGTTTGTACACAGCGACCACAAAAAGTTAATTTTTGTGAGGATTTGCGATATTTGATTGGTCTTTTATTCATTGAACTTAAATTATACCTGGAATGAATCTATTATTTCCTAATATGAACGTATACTCTCAACAAGATGGCGCACCACCTCCACATTATCAAAGAGACGTTAGATACCTAATATGTACCTAAATACAATATAAATGCCTTAAAGCGATGGATTCGTCTGTAATTATGATACATCAATCGGCCGTACGCTAAGCACTGACGTCAAAAACATTTTACATTTGCTCCAAAATGTGCAGAATAAAGTCTTATCCATCGTCCCGAAATCTCATAACTTTCCATTTAACCGTTTCAAAAGTTAATTCCTCATTGGTGCGAGACTTTTCAGCAATGTTGTAGATAAACGGTAGGTAGTTAAAAACGCTCATTTTGCAGCTGTCCATAATATATATGATTTTTTTACTTTTTCCTACGATAACACTTCGTCTGGTTGACTGAATTTTGGCTCATCATGTTTTTTCATAACATCCTGTCCACCCATCTTTGTTTCCTGTTAAGGATTATGTTCTATTCTCTTTTCACTCGCCACTTGTATATTATAGATTTCACTTGAATTGTACATAATCTTTTATTTAGTCTAGTCATCACAAGCTACCTTATTCGAGTTAATTATATAATTAATCAATTGTCATCTTATATCATCTAGATCAAAACTTTTATTATGCTTTTGAATCACTTTCGAGTTTTGTTTTTTGATAAATGGTGTGTTAGATCCAGCTGAATCTTTGTTTCTTTATCTAGCGTCTAGGATGCTGGGCGAGTTTTTTAGTCTTCCGCTCCTTCTACTGCAAGATGTGAACGAGGATCTTTAATAATAAAATTCTCAGCCAGTTAATAGAATATATTTTTTCTACGACCACTATCGAATCGAAAGTCGTATTTTGTGCCTTGAAAAGTAGCTGCAAAGTTGGTGTTTTCCACGAGCTGTCATAATTTGACATTATTGCCGCTCTTAAGCAGAAAGTAACTTTGGCGCACTCCTAATTTTGTTTATAAATAAAAGAGAGCAAGTAGTTATTTTAATATAAACTGTAGAATAAAATATTTTAGTTGATTTTCTAATATGTTTAAGCATCCAACAGTATTTTGCGTAATAATTCAATGAGAAATAGAGAAATCTAAGAAATACCTATCTGACATTTACCTATGTAGTAAGTGTTGCCTACATACATAGGTACACGAAACTGCAAAGTACAAACAAACAGTAATTTTATTTTGGTGTGATCGTAGAAAAAAATGTGTGTGCATGTATTTCGAGCAGAAAGTTCTTTGGTAGTCTCGACTGCCAAAGTACTACTTTCTGCTCTTGATACACAAATAGCTACTGATTGGAATATCACTCAGTATTTTAAGTTACTCTTCAATTGTTTCAGGTGAAGCTATGAATTTGTTTTTAAATGACAATTGGAAACAAATTGCCAACGAAATTAAGCCAGTTCTAGAAGATAATATTGCCATGATTATGAAAAAATTCGCCAACAAGATATTCCACAAATATCCAAGAAACATATTAATTCCTAAATGAAATACTTTTTAAGGACCCCAATATTTTGTGTTTAGTTTTTATAAGAAATTTATACATATTTTTTAATAAAATTCAGCATAACCCACTTTGTGACGATTAGCTACTTCTTCTTTCCACATTCCTTGATATTGTTGATGTGAAATCAGGAACTCTTACACATCTTCCAGTTAATCAGACATGATCTTTACAACTATTGATATTTGGTTTACCGATATTTTGTTCTCACCTGATTGAAGTGTCCCAGGAATATCTATGATTGTCATGGTCTTTCCTTACACTTATAGAATTGTTATTATTGTTGAGGTAAGAGAAAAATTCAAATAAAATACTACCCCCAATCGAAAGTAAAAAGACGTAATTAAGAAAAAGAAATGTATTAATATTGTAATGAACTTAATATATTCATAATTACATTTATGTAAACTCATTTTAAACAATAGATATTCTTGTTAAATAAAATATAAAACAGTCTGTAATTCAAGGGATACAAAATATGAATAAAGTTACTGCCCAGGTCCAGAGAGAGATTTATCCATAAACTTCTTTTTTGCAAAACACAACCACCACTTACTGGGTTTTTTATCATCTCCAAAAACTTTGTCACAAACTCTCATCCCAACTTCTTGTCTTAATTGGGTAAAATATAAACGGAGTGTATCAGCTGCTTCTGCATTAGCAGGTTTGCTGAAATAAAAAAGATATAAGAGCAACAATAAATTTGGAAACCAGTTGCCAAGTAATTTGAACATTATAAGCAAATTGGTAACTAGTAAAAGTTATTGTACAATTCTTACCTGTAAACAGAGTTTAAAGGAAAAGATGGATCTCCAGGAATATCAAATTTAGATATGGCCAAACTTCTCATTTCATTTTGTGCTTGACTTTTGGTACTACATTTTTGCAGCTTTTTCAAACATTCAGTGATATACAAGGTTATATATATTAACAATCTATCAGCTTCAGACTAAAAAACATAATTTTTTAATAAACAGAGGTGAATACTTCACACATACATTGGAGAGCTAGGTTGTGGTTTACTTCGAGCATTAAAAAATGTATTTTAGACATATTCCCAATAATATGATTATCTGATAGTATGGGAATTCTGTATTTACTTTACAGGCAATAAGTATGTAGATGAAATGAAATAGCCACAACATAATACCTATGAGAATCTAGCAACAGGAAGAATAATACATTAAAGGTACCTTAATTTCATAAGTCCTGAAAAACACATTAGCTTTGAAATTGTATAATGATTCATCAACGATATCCATTTCTTCATCATTGGTTAGAATTTGAGCAGGGCCCTTAAACCGAGTTTTGAGTGGTAAAATCGCCACATTACCAATTACTACATATGGTTTTACAAAGCTTGAATGGTAGGCCTAGAACATTAAAAGTATACATTAGTTTTTTTGTGTAAGCCGCAAAAGACACGCCCTTTCAATATTAATTATCTGTTTACAAAGATTTGGTGTACTTACAGGCATTATAAGTGTTTTTGTGGACAAGCAAATTGCTGTTTTTATATTGTTTCATTAACAAATTAAAAATGATAATATATTTTATGTCTTTTCCAAACTGTTTTGATTTCTGATTGATTTGATTTGATAAATTTGTAGGTTAACTTCGGTCCTTCTGTGACAGCACAAACGTTGACATAGAACCATAGATAATATAGAGACGGACATAGAACATAATATATTTCATAGAAATGGATGAATTATCTCTATGGAAACTGATTATTTCTTCTTTTTGTAATTTTTTGGTAAATCACATCCAGAATCTTTTTTATATCTTTATTATTATAACGTTTCGGTAGTGTTCCAGCTACCTTTACCAAGAATAATTCTTTCAGAAATCTTAAACTTCAAAATATTACCTATTGATTGTCTAATTGTCGAATTTTGTCCTTAGTATTATCATATTCCCCTGTTATGACTTAAGCCGACTTTTTCTATTCAAGAATAAAATTACTTCACGAATGCCTTCTTTACATAATACTTAGTATAGTGATTTTTTTGTAAATTCTTAAAAACCCTTTACGCTTTGATTTTTTCAATATAAATCAAAATTGATTCCATCGCACTTAACATTTGATGGGTTCTAAATTAAAATAATTGTTGACTATTGGTTTGTACAAATAAAAGGTAGTCATTATCCGTCCAGAAGCTTTTAGAGCATAATTCTGGACTGGAGATAACGCTGAAATCACATTCATACATTTACCCCAGTGAAGATAATGCTAAAATTGTAATGTATTATACTAAAAATATTTTTCCAAACGCTAAACATGAAAGTGACACTGTCTTATTTATGCTTAAAGAATCCCATTCTCGATAATACGGGTACGTATTATCGTTTACTTTAATTTTCTTCTTTCCAATCTCCGCTCTTCGCCTCTTTTCAGAATCGTTATAACTGTTAATCACTTCTTCGACTTACATCAGTAGACAGTCTGGGTCAGTTGAGTTCAGGAATAAAAATGAATAGGTGGTCGGGAAAAGTTGCAGTTGTTACTGGAGCCAGTGCAGGAATTGGAGCAAGCATTGCAGAAAAATTAGTACAGGAAGGATTAAAAGTAAGTATATTTAACGTTATAAGCAGAGAAATATACAGTGCAGTCGAAAAGTGATATACTTATATAAATAAAAATGATTTTTATCACAAATGGAGGGTGTCAATACAAGTGGATAACTAATCAACAGGAATAATAATATCTTCTGTATGTTCCTAGTGGTATATTATTCATTCTTTTTTTTAATTTCGGTCTTGCCACGGGCTCTTGTCTCTCACCAATTTTGTCGAATATTTACATGGAACATT
>CAJUYI010000938.1:97551-124450 GCA_910591695.1 Galerucella pusilla | reverse complement strand
TTTGCATTTGCGGGTTAGTACTATTTTATTGCACGTATTTTTTGCAATCTATATACAAAGTTTCAAGCTGATACCAGCGATTATCGCAAAAAGGCGATTTTTGGTGTATAACGTCTGGACTAACTATTATAAATATTAATATTAAAAACACAATTTGTTGCGTTGTGTACTTGAAATTGTCAGTCCGGTAGAGTTATTTGGTGTTAACTGGTAAGTAGATGACGTCGATGAGGATGGCATCCGTTGCAGGTCACATAAAGATGACGATCACGGTGACGGCAACGGTTTTAAGTCATTTGTAGATGAAATAATTTTATTTAATTTTTTTTTTGTCTTATTCTTTTGGGAATCAAACCACAATAATGTTTTTTATTTTTTATTTTGACGTTTCGGTAGCGTTCCAGCTACCGTTGTCAAGATTAACTAGTAATAAAATTAATAAAATATTTTTGGTCCCTATCTGACACAACGAAAAAATATGACAACTAGACAATCAATAATATTTTGAAGTTTAAGATTACAAAACTTTGTTGTCAAATTTTATTAAGGTCCATTCATAGTAGATCACACCTCTGGTAAAATGTGAAATAAAATATTTTATTTTATGACATTCTAACGATATGATAGTCTACTAGAAATGGAATCCAACACACACTAATAGGTATTTGAATTTTGAATCAAATCATGCTATAAGCGTTAAAAAAGGGGTAGTAAAATCTTTATACGATAAGGCCAGAATCATTTGTTCTAATGATAATAATTTCACAAAGGAGAAAACTCCTCTGAAAAATGTTTTAAATGCCAATAATTACCCGGCAGAATTTGTAAATAAAGATTCCCAAAAGAATAAGAGAAAAAAGAATAAGTAATGCCACAAGGAACTTACAGAGGATATTTATTTGATATATTTCGTAAATATTTATTTACCTATTGTAACAATAGTTATAACTTACGAAGTAAAAAACTACCAAATAAGGTCAAAATTTCCATAATTTCACTTTCAAAACTAAAATGCGTAGCGTACGGGAAAATGGGTTAAAACGCACGATCGTAGAAAAAATATTTTTCAAATACTTATAAAGCGTTAGAATAATTACTATTCAATATGGCTGCATTGTAAGTATAACTCTGTGAAATAAATTGTTTACTAAAACCCGCCTTTTTATTGTCATCATATGCGTTCAACGTGGAAGGGGAATCTCATTTTTTTCTCAGTCTCAGTTCTTTGACACATTTTTCCATTAAGTCAAAAAACTATAAGGAATTGTTCAAAAAAATGTTCTGCTTTAATTTGCAACAGCATATACTAATGATTTTATAAGAAACTTACAAAAAACGTATGGTATGGAATTGGGTGATCTTGTAGGACAATTTGGCCCTTTCGTCCAATCCATGAATTTCCATACTTGGTTTCAAGATATTGACGAACTACTCTACTAAACAACAATAAAACAATCATACAATAAATACTTCATGCATAAACCATAAATATGCCGAGTCATTAGGGGACCCTCGGGCATTAAATCAGGTGAATTATTTTGTAAAAATAAACAATGATGTCCTGTCAAACAGCCAGGATTACATCTATCTATATACATATTTATGCTAAAATCTTTGATGGTACTTTGTATATTTTATGGCATGCGTATTTTCACCAATCTGGCATAATTATGTACATTATGAATTTGAAAATTCCGTTTCGAGCAAACGTAGCATCAGCGCGAAATCAAATTTTTGAACTTTTAAGAAAAAATTGGGAATTTGGTTTCTTAGTCCAGTAACAAGTTTCCAAATACTACTCGGACAGAGAAATCATCATCTATCATTCATAGCATGAACTTTATGAATAATATTCCAAGTGGAGGATTTAGAAATTGTAGGATACATGAAGCCGCGAGTCTTTACTAAACTTTGGATTTCGATCTATTCCCTGCAAAATATAATTTTCGTATACCAGTTTCAGTAGGTACTTCACTGAGCCGGTTTCTCTTAAGCCGGTCCCAGACACTACGTGTTTTCGGCAAAAATTTGGTATTTAGACTTATTCGCGTAGCGTGTGGGAAGTTAACTTTGAAAAATGTTTGTCCTTTGTCATTTTCTCGGCGCTGGTCGGTAAACTGGCACGAAGCAAAGTACGCCGTAGTGCGCGTGGTGAACTACGTGTGCCTTTGGCAATGCTACCACACGCTTGGGCATAGTAGAATGGATAGTGGACAAACGAATTAAAGTTGGAGTTTTTGGGGTTGTTAAAAAATGAGCCTGTGATTTAGAACCCAAGGATTCCAGACCATAAAAACAAAAATAAGGTGGCCGAAGAAGGCTCAGGATGTGGAGTTTACTCGAGAGCACTAAGCCTAAGGATTAAGTGGGGAATGGGAAACAATACCAGCGTGGTTCAAACAGAACTAACAGGTATCTCAATTGCCACAAAAGAACTAACCAGAAAAGGAATTTCTGGCAAAAACAGAACAATCTGCACTAATAGTAGACAAGCCCTATTAGCCAGACAACGTGTTATATTGGGGCTACTACTAGAGTGCCATCAATATTTAGCTAACGCTAACGCGGCAGATAACAATATTATCCTGAGGTGGGTTAAAGAGCATGACAGGAGTAAAGGTAATCGCGTTGCCGATTTTTTAGCCAGGGAAGCAACTGGACTAAAAATTTTAGGACCCAGTGACACCTACGGCCTAGATTAGATTAGGCTTTTTGTCCTATCCCACTGCGACCTTTGCAGATCTATTATGGTCCTCCCTATATTTAGAGCTCAATATCTAGCTTTATTCTTTTTATTAGACCTAATAGCCTGGATACCGCCTCCTTTGCGTAGCTCTCTGCCCTCGGTTTTTCTTCTCCGAATAGGTGAAACCGCACCCTTATAGGCATTCGCACTCACAGAGTATGTGCTCCGCGGTTTCTTCTTCTTCCTGGCAGAACCTGCATAGGCTGCAAGGCCAATTGTGTGCATATGTTTCCTCAGCCTACAATGTCCGGTCAACATTCCCACCATCATCCTCGTCGTTTCCCGACTTTGACTTAGTAGGTCGTGTGACAGTTTTGTCGAAGGGCTTTTAAGGAATAATTTTGCGTGTCTTTGTCCTGAGGTTTCATACCACCAGCACAACGCCTGGTTGTTTATCCATTTGTGGATGCTCTCTTTATTTAGGCATTTTGCAATTCCACAGGAAGGTTCTGGCCCTATCATGACCTCCGTTGCTCCCTGCTTGGCTAATTCGTCAGTCTTTTCATTGCCTTTTATTCCTTGGTGGCCTGTTACCCATGCTAGGGTCACTCTATTATGACTACCTAGTCTGTTTAGGGCCTTCCGACACTCCCACACCAGATTTGATGTTATCTTATATGAGCGTATCGCCTTAAGTGCTGCTTGGCTGTCGGAGTAGATGACCTACGGCCTAACGACTTCGACAATTGCGAAACTAGCCAAACATTACACCCATGCTCAATCCCTTAAGAGATGGGATGGAATCAAAGGATGCAGTCTTGCCAGGATAACCCTGGGCGACCCTGGGAAGCTGGCGCCGTAGAAATATTTGGCGATGACCGGAAAAAACCTACGCTTAACAGTAGGATTTCTGACTGGACACTGTCAACTAAGGAAACACTTCCATACTATGGGGCTAGTGGACACACCCCTATGCAGGATGTGTGCGAGTGTCCGGAGTTATCGTCAATAAGAGAGTGTGTGTTCGGTGAGTCTTGGCCTGCACCTGCCGATATAAAGGAGATGTCTCCTAGTGACCTGTCTATCTTCCTGGGAAGGACAGGATGGACAATGACCTAGGAGGACAACTCTTCGGGAGGATGTACAATGGGTCACATGTGGCCTAAGTGCTGTGAGCCTACACTCAGCCTCCCTACTCTACAGAACGTGGCCGGTGCCTGGACCAATATCTGAATTGAAGAAAAAAGAGGAATCCTCGATTGCAATGTTTCGCTTATTATTAAAGAAAGTCAAAGCTAGTTTGAAGTCGGGTGTATTTGCCTTTGCATTACACAACCATGGGAAATTTCTTGCATTCCTTCTATCCTGCAGGGGACACTATAAATACAGAGGTAAGTTCGTATACCAGTTATAAAGATTGCTACAAATGGGCTTTTTTAAGCTTTAATTCAACCTCCAATGTATGCTTAACTGTGTTTGTTGGTGTGAGAGCTTGCAACTAGATTTGGAAATGGATACCCTTACGCCATTGATATAGGAGATATTGACCTTTGTCGTAGTAATGGGCCGCTCTGTAGTAAATATCAAGCAAAGTTTTAACGCATTTAGGTGAGGTTTTGTCATATTTGACATATTATATTGCATACTATTTAGGTCAACTATGATATAACCTAACCTAAACGGGTTAAGATTTTGCTTGGCTTTTGCTATATTTGGTTTGAATTACGAGAGAAGCAAGACAAGAGACCCATTTTATCTCGTCTCGTATCGCGGCAACACTATCGGAACAGGTAGTTTGTAAAAAGACTTCGGACGATCTCGTTTAAAATATTTTCAATGACGTCACACTTCTGGTTGAACCGAAGGTCGATACTTTCTTAGTTACATTCAGCAAGGGATTGAATGAAATAAAAACTTTTTTCTACGTATCTATGTTTTCCGCCAGCTGTCATAATTTGACATTATCGGCGCTCTTAAGCAGAAAGTAACTTTGGCGCACGCCTAATTTTATTTATAGATAAAAGAGAGCTAGTAGTTATTTTAATATAAACTGTAGAATAAATAAATAGTTTAGTTAATTTTCTAATACGTTAAAGCATCCAACAGTATTTTCCGTAATAGTTTAATGAGAAATAGGGAAATCTAAAAAAATATCTGACATTAATGTAATAAGTGTTGCCTACATACATAGGTACATGAAACTGCAATCTGGAAACCGCTAAGTACAAACAGTGGCAATTAATTTTATTTTGGTGTGATGGTAGAAAAAATCTTGTGTGTATTTCGAGCAGAAAGTCCTTTGGTAGTCTCGACTGCCAAAGTACTACTTTATGCTATGGATACACAAAAAGCTATTGAATTGAAGTGATGATCAAAATCTGTAAGGCCGCAATTATACTTCCAGGTGTCAGGTGTCAGGTGGTAGGTGGCAGGCGACAGGGGATAAGTGTCAGGTGACAAGTTGCAGGTGTTAAGTGATAACGTGAATATACTATTGAGTTTGGTTGCAAACCGAAAATAAATGCATTTTGGATTTAGTACTTTCCGGGATGTCGTTTAAAACGCGTCGTGCGCTTCTCGTGCTCGAAGACGAAGAAGAAGATACTCCTAGAAAAAGAAGTAGAGAGTATGGTGCACTTCACTGATCAAGATTTCGCGATCTTCTTTAGATATAGCGTATTTTGCCATTATAAATAATTATTAAAACTCAATTATAAATAAGTTTTCGAATATATGATGTATACACTTGAAACAATCAAAATATACTGCGCGAAAGTACCTCGAGCGCTGGGTGGCAAGCTGCGAATCTGTCACATTTTGCAGATACGGGTGACAGTAGGCGACATCGCCGCGTTATCTCCCACCACCTCAACCAAGTATAAACGACAACAGTGAAAATAAAGCATTTCAAACATAGGTGACGTCGCCTGTCGCCTGCCACCTACCACCTGACACCTGGAAGTATAATTGCGGCCTAACATAGCTTACGTCACCTTATTGACTCGCATAAAATGATTATGAGAGGTGTCCTTCAAGTGTTGCATTTAACAACATAATTGGCGCCTCTAAACAAATATCTAACGCAAAAAATAAAGTGTCATGCTTAGTTAATTTAACGCCAAAGTTTCAGACCACTTCGCTTAAAGCTGTACCTAAACTAAACTTTTAAGTTGATGAGGTAGTCGGAAAATACTAGTGAATTACATGTATCAATTGCGCCTAAATAGCATAAAGAGCAATTTTATGTTATAAGCAAAATAAGTTTTGATTATTTTTATTTTTACATTTTTAGTATCATACGATAGTAATAACTATAAAACCATTTTATGATGAAGGAAATTGGAACAATAAATCAAAATCGCTATGGATGTTTATACAAGGGAAGTATATTTGCGCGTACTTTCTCCATTTTTTCAATTTTTTTTACTCTAACTCAATATTATTGAAATTTTGCCAAATGAAAATCATTGGTGATAACTTAATGTAAAATTATAGTTTTACGTATACACATTATTTTAAGTTTTCAATATATTTTATTTATATATTTCGTTGAGTTTATTTTTGTTGGCTTTCCAATGATAGACCAAAAGTGTTTTACAGATTGTTTTAAGATAGATTGTGTACATATACATCATTAATCTTTGTCAATAGTCCCGCTGATCTGTTTTATGGGACAAAAAATAAGTATGAAAATAATCCAGTTTAAAGGTTTGAAGTGATTATTTTTTTCGTATCATTTTCAACCGATCAGAACGATCAATTTAGTTAAGTTACCTCGTATAATTTCGATATTACCTGATTATACATAGAGTAGCTCTACCAACAGAAAATTTAACAATACTTTAATTTCCATATTAACCACATCGACACAATACACAACAACACACAAACTAACATTACCGTCAAATTCTGACGTTTATAAAAAATGAGTCGACTTGGATTGTAATTTCCAATGTACCAATTTGTATCTAAATGAATAATTTGTTTATATTTACTCAATAAATAATAATAATACCTACTTCAAAATAAATACGGTTATACACTTCAAACTCCTTGCATAATTACAAATCGTGTCAGTTTGACAAAATTATCCTCCCGCTTCGCGGTCGGATTATTTAAACTGTCAAACTGACAGTTATCTATGTACGGGTAGCCAACTAAGAACGGCCGTCGGCCATATCTCAGGAGGTGATTATAGCACAGGTTCGAGAAAAAAAAATTATAACAAAAGTGGCCTCGAAAAACGCCTGGAAATTATTTTCAGAATTGTAGAACAATTCCCGCCATTTACCTGTTTCTTACGATATCTCTGGATAGAAAAGAGATAGGTATTGCCTTGCGGTTTGCAGTGTCTTATTACAAATTTAGTCCACTTTTTGAAGACCTACTTGAATTTGTATGCTTCCATTTAAAATTGTTATGAAAAAAACACAATATTTGTAAAAAATTAAACAGCGCCCTCTAGCATCCATGTTATCAATCAGATTGCTTCATATTTACAAATTTTCGATTGTTCAACAAAAGCTCTTTCAAACAACATCAATTTCATTAAAATCGGTCAAGCAGAATCCGAATTACAGGCGTTTTTTCGTAACAAGGTTCCCACTCTCCCCCACCCCTTATTTGAAGAGATGGACTTAAACTTGTTGTATCAAAAATTTGCAGAATTTGTCGAGGAATTTGATTATAATATTCCAGGCGTTTCTCGAGGCCACTTTTGTTATAAAAATTTTTTCCCGATGGTTCTTAGTTGGCCACACGGTATAACCTCATTATTTTGAAGTACTTACAGTATTACTACTGATTATAATCGAAATTGACTGACACAACTACAAAAAATGATTTTTTTCGTCGACCTATACATAAAATGACATTTTATGTACTAATTTCCGGATGAAAAATGGTCTATTTTTGACATCATTTACTTTTCGTCCGCTGTGGTTACTTTGGTTACCTGTGACAATCAAAATCAATTATTTACGGAATCCGCTAGATTTTACGTGTGAATAGGGCCGTGGTATGAATTACTGTTCATAATAATCAATAATAGGTAGTTATAGATTAAACTTATCTTTTGCTCAGCGGACGAAAAGAAAATACGGAAGAAAAATACTCAACTCCAAAACTAGTTGATTTTCTATCCGGAAATTAGTAATTTTTTGTAAAGATCGACGAAAAAATTTAATAATATGCACCTCGGCAAACAACTGTCTATTGTATCGGTGCTTGCTAATCTCAGCTATATACGCCTCGACCAGCAATTTGCAGACTTGATTATAATAGACAGTTTTTCGTCCTTGGTACATAATAGTATACACCAAGGTGGTGAAGACTATTATTATTGCACTATCTACTGCCAAAAGTTAAACTCCACTTTTCCGCACTCTTTTTAGTGTGGAATGAGTCACTTTTCCGCACTTGTGCGGGAAGTAAATTTGTCAAGTTTTTGGGGCGTATACTGATATTTGAATATTCAAAATATATATTTTTATGGTTGTAGTTTACCAAATGACTGGAAAATCAAGAAATTCATTATAATTTTGCTATAATTTTAAAAAGAAAAAAAACGTATTTTCAAATGAATGTCGAATATATAACTAATTTGTTGATATGTATTTAATAATAAATGTGGCTATAAGTTAACTTTTGGGTTCTTTTCCGCATCTGCAATAGCGTGCGGAAAAGTATAACTTTCCGCACTAGTTAGGTAAACTACTATTTTGTTCTATTGAAAAAAATATTCTAATGATTACGAGCATCATTATAAAGGTAACATTTATTTATATTACATTATACATTTATAACATCATTTGTAATAAACGCTAAAATCAGATGTTTCAATTTCGTTGAAATATGTCGTAAATATACATCCCTGAAGATGGTACACTAAACTGAACTTTTCCACCCAGGTAAAATAGCTACTTTTGATAGTAAGTTTAGTTGGAATTTTCATTTGGAAAATAGAGTAAAAAGAGCATATATATTGTTACGAACTCAGTGATTCGGAAGCCGGTCCTGTCGCTAACTATAAATTTTGGCGAATGCGACCTTTCTAGAAAGGTCCTGTAACAGGTAATATTCCAGACTGTTCTCGAAGCGTAAATTCAAGAAAGTTCTAGAGTTGCGGAGGACTATATATGTGCGGATTTTTGAGTGAGTCAAAAAGTTGTTCAGTATACAGTGAACCGGTAAACAGTTTCAGTATACAGTATACAGTATATAGATAGTAATACGTAATACCCATGCTAACCTACGGAACCGTGATTTGATGGGTTCAAAAGTACAATAAACCGAATTTATCCTAAAACTAGATCAAATTCGAAAAATAACTTGTCTCAACAGGCGCCCTGAGAACCAACCACACCCATCAGGGTTGAGAACGCAATGCTTGATATCGCTCCCCTTGATATGTATTCGATATTCTTGGCATGGACATGATTCACTTCTGATAAACCCTACAAAACAAGTATAAACACAGTAAGAGAAAAGCCAGTTGCAGTCTCAGAACTGAACAAGGATCTTCATACATACTTCTATTATTTAAAATTGAACATTAGATAGACTATGGGCAAATATACCAACGTAGTTCAAACTGATTTTAATGGCACTTACATAACTGCAAAATATATTTAAGATAGAAACATCTCGGGAAAAATGTGTGGATCTATACAGATAGCAGAAAAGCACTATTAGTAATCAAGAGACCACGTATCATGGTGTTGTCAGTACTAGAATGTCACTTTGCCTTGGTTAAGGCGACAAACAACAATGTGGTTAAACTAACGTGGAGCAAAGGCATTAATAAGTCTGTGGCTAAACTCAGACGGACCACAGCGACGCGACTAGTTTGTGTTTTTGTTGTCGTCATCTGTCGTTGAAGACGACTTCAATTAACGACAATCTTGTTCGGTAGTGTTCATCAGTTTCAGTGTGGAGAAACGAGGAGTGGCCAGTTGTCGCATTGCGAAGTCCGTCCATGTGTTTTGCATTGAACCACCAACAACGTCAATTTTTTGGGTGATAGCGGCCACAGGTAGCGACCGTCGCTGAGATCAACTACAAGAAGTCGTTCGTCTTTTTACTGTTCTAACTCTATTGCATTTTTAATATAACTACGACTAGCGTCTAGCCGATCACTCCCGAAGAGCAACTGAAAGTATATGTAAATATCAGAAAATAAGAAATAGAAAACTAAAAAAAAACAAGAAAACCCAGTAGTCCAGTAACTGAACACCTGAAAATATCGAAAGCTACTGAAAAGTCGCTGAAGACTTCACTTTGGGCCCAATTTGTAGGTCACGGCAAGTGTTTTTAAACGAGAAAAAACTTAACGCGATTGAGTTTACGGGAAAGGGGGGGGGAATGGCCCCCTAAGCCCTGGAAAACGGGTTTCTCGCTAATATCTGGCTCAATATACGAATTAAGAGAATTTTTCTTCAGGTAAAAAGTGAAAATCGTCTCATTATCTACAAAAATAGTCCCCATCATTTTCTTCGGAAATTCGATAGTTATCGAGATAATGAAACCTAAAAGTCTCCTCATTTCAGCTGCTGCTCTGCCTGGTGGAATTCTGCTGTCTATGCATTAACTTGTAAGCAAGCGGACGAATTGTTCCATAACTCGGCGAAAAATTGACATTTTCTGATGATTCAAAGTTTATTCGAATAGGAAGACTCGTAGCTATCATTTCATGTGACTTGCAGCTCGTTCGTACCTGACAAAGATATTTTAAAAAGCGGTCAAAGTTTTTTTCCACAATATTTTGAGACTATTTCATTAATTTGTTCATATTCTTTAAAAAAATAGTCTTTTATCCTAATTTTTTTATAATGGAACCTTAGGAGGTCTTGAATGATCTTAAAAATGTTTTTTCAATATCTTTCTTGCATTTTGATAAAAAAAAAAACCGAAAACCCCCCGAGTAACGAGTTTGGAGCGCTTCTCATGGACTAAGCAATTTTCCCCCAGAATACCCCCGGATACCCCTGCAGAGGCGCCCCCGGATAATTCCAATACCAGAATTGAATTCAGTATCCCCGAAAACCCCCGAGTAACGAGTTTGGAGCGATTGTCATGCATGCTGCTATTCCTCTCCCAATTCACTCCCCACGCACCCCCACAGAGCCACTCCTGGGTAATTCTAATGCCCGAGTAACGATTTCCAAGCGATTTTTCAATCGTTCCCATAATGGTGCAAGTAATGATGCAATTGAAAAATGCATTTTCCGGCCCAGAAGGCGTTTTTCAAAAAAGTTCTAACCCACATTTTTCCCAGTCTTTTCTGCGACGTTCCCGAACGCAATGCTGAAAATCGCATCTCAATATCTGTTGTGCTCCAAAATTTCCTCTATTTTTCCTAAATGCCCTGGTCTATATAAAGGTCACAACCCAAAGACTTTTAAGCCTACCTGCTTCACTAATACAACAGTCTCAGTAGTAGCAAGCCTAGTTCTTGAACATACTTATAATGAGTTCAAAAAAGGTGGGATAAACAAAATACTCCAAACTAGCCAAGGAATTACTTCACTTTTCTTATAGTGCAGCACTAATAATATTCTTGACGATTTGTAATATTTGATTGTTGACAAACTTTACCTAAAAATTATTTGAACAGCGTCAGTTATCTTCGAGACGACACTGTCAATCATATTTATACTCTTATATGAAAATTATTGAATATTACAGTACTAATTTTTTAAATAGGAGAACTCCAAGTAATATTTCTATTGATAGTCTATGAAATATAAATCGAAACATAACGACAAGAACTCATCAGTTTTACAAGAATAAAAACAAATATTCAAGACATTAAATCTGTCGTAAAATAATTCTGTCAAATAAAAGTTTCATTTGTATATTATTATTGTATACTTTAAAAGAGAAACATATGGTTACGAAAAGTGAAAGTTTAATAACGTTCACAATTGAACATATTATTTCAATAATATATTATGTTCAAGAATGCTTTGCCTATTTTTTTTATGTTGATAGAAATATTGGAAATGTCTTGGAATGATTATAGAATATTTTTGTAAATGAATAGTTGAAATATATTTATAAATTTACATAATTAATGTTCTATTATAAAAAATGCTAGGTGTCCAGAAATTCCCCTATCAAAGGCACATTACAGATACGACGTTTTATTTTCTTAAAAAATGAAGATTATTAACAGATACAAAATTATTGAATTGTTATAACAAAAGGTGTATCTATATGACGACCATTTGTAGCAAGACATAAATTCAATCGTTTCTCTGAGGATTATCCAAATCCTCAGATCCTGAGATCATTCTCAATTTCATTTCATGCACCCTCTATTCTTTCCCACATCTGAATACAATTTTGTATCGGAACACATGGATTAAAACCAGGCGATCTTGCAGGCCAATTGACTGGCCCTTATCGTCCAATCCAAATACATATTTCTAAAGTGTCAAGATATTTGACCGTTCCAATAACGAACGTCGTCCATTAAATCAGATTAATTATTTTGCAAAAAGTTGAGGCAATCTTGTTCTGTTAAACTGCCAGTTAACTCTACTAGTCCCAATAGTTGTTTGCCGATTGTAGGCTAAATCTAAAATGTAGCTTTGTATTAAAATGAAATTTGCAAATTGGAAATGTGGATATAGGTTCTTTTTGTCCAGTAACCAGTTTACTACTCGAGCAAGGAAACCACCATCTAGCATCGCATGAATTTTTCGACAGGAAAACGGATGAAGGTACTTACTTACTTTTAGTACTAAACTCCGGATTCTGTTCTGTTTCGTTCAAAATATAATTTTCGTATACCTCCACAACATCCGTGTGCTTATCTACTAGTTTTAGTACCATTAGAGTACTACTCAGCCGGTTTCTCGAAGGTCTTGGTGTCGAGCCGTAAATGCTGATCCATTGGAATGTCGTCTGTTGAGAAATATTTTTGAGGATCTTCGTTTTGATGCACGAGCGTTATATTGCACCTCACTATAGATTGAATACATATCAGAATTAGTGCCGGATTTTTATTTTTTATGAGTGTAGGCCAATTTATTTCCGCCGCCCTATGTACATACCTTTCTGAAATAATTATTATTATTTAAATAAACGAATGAATTAGTCATTAAGAAAGAGACCGTAAAAAATAAATAAGATATACAATTTTTCATGGGCCTTTTTAATAGCAAATTCATCCGGAGTGGAAAGTGCAATGCGGAGAGCTATATCCAAGTTAGGGTAGACATTAAATAGAGATTGATTCCTCAAAAACGTTGAGAGACTGATAGTTAGAGAGGCGAGGTCGCTAAATAGCGATATTCTCGAGCGCCGTCGAGACCTATCAAAATCGAAAGATAAGGTAATTTCGAAAAGAAAAGCTTATGTGGTAGCAACCATTTTATAGGTGGGATATGGCGTGTACGGTTTTTCAAAAATGTTGAAAAAACTGTTACTTGGGCATTCTCGAGCGCGTCAGATATTCATACCATGTATGCCCCAAGTGCCTCTGATAACAACAGTATACTAATCTGCCGGTTTGTGTGGTGGGGGTAGGCATATTAAGTAGTCAAAAATCCGAAAAAAAAACATTTAACTCGAACGCGTCAGATTTTCATAGGGGAGGTTTATCTCGGTATCCTCAAAGCATATTTCCTTAATCTGACAAAAATGTTGGTGGGTTCTCTTAATCTGACCGAAAAAGATTTTTTTGTTTCTGGACGTCATATTTCTGCAAAGCGCTTTCAGCTGTTAAGCCATCTTCAGTGCTATACCTGCAAGTAAGTAATAAAAGTTGGAAAAATGTAAAATAAGAAATAAGTAAAGAATTAATTACTCGTCAGGTATGTGGTACAAGAAACCTAATTAAAGGTCGACAACACGTTAACGTCACAAAATAAAATTTCTTAAAATTACATTAATTTAATAATCCCCTGCTTGGGGTAAACTGTCTTTAAATTTTGAACATTTAAAGTTAAAATTTAATGTCTTCAACTACTACGAACACGTGTTAGTAGAACGGAAATTGAAGTGACACTATTTCAATTTGCAATTAACAAATGACAAATGACAAACTATGTGAACACAGAACTCAGCTATCCAACATGAGTATAAAAATGGCATTGTAAAATTTTTTGTGTAAATGTAAATATTAAAGAACCCATTTAAAGTTGCAAAAATTGTTGTAAATAAAGTAATTCGGCAATGTCCCAAAACAAATATGTAAATTTCCTAAATAAATTGTAAATAAATAAATTTGATATTAAGGTCTAATGAGAACCCATTACTAAATCTAATTCAAAATAGAAAATTTACACATAGGTCAAGAGAGATTCCAAAAGCAAATAAATTAATTTGAAAATTATAAAATTATTGTGTAAATCAATGAAAGTAATTATCTGAGAACAATTCCAAATAATAAATTTTGATGAATAAACATTGTAGTCTGGTAGTCTCTAATAACAAAAAATAAATCATCTTAACAGAGAAAACGGATTTGATTAAAGTCTAATGAGAACTAAATATTCAAATCTAATTCCTAAAACAAATAAGATTATGGGTCTAATGAGAACCCGTTACCAAATCTAATTCGAAATAGATAACCAATCAATAGTCAGAAGAAACTACAAACACAATAACCATTCAAATAATGAAGTATGTAAAAACAAATTCCAGAAATTATTAACAACAAAAATATATTTAAATCTAAAGAAAAATTTATTAAGTAATAGTCAAATTATGTATGTATCAAATAATATCCCAAAACCAATGTAAGTTATTTTCATTGAGAAAGATCTGATTTAGAGTCTAATGAGAACCCAATACTAAATCTAATTCAAAAAACAACTCCAACAACAAGAGTCCAGAAATATTTAAAATAAACAAATAACTAATCTTGAATTTGTAATTTAAAAAATATGGAAAAATTTTTAATTAAAGAACATTAACTGAACTATATGGTATCAGTCCGATAATGTTGTGGATAAATACCTGGACAGCAAGAAGAGCTTTAGACTTCTGGCATAATTTACCAGGATTGGTTCATTCAAAGGCTTTTATACATCCTTCGAAGAATGTCTCCAAACAAATGTTAGACTGTAGCAGGCATGACCTACGTTGTCTAACATGCCACTGTGATCTGAATCATCATATTATGCTAAAACTTGGACTCGGAAGATCTGACTTGGGGTCTTTGTCTGGAAGATGATGAAACAGCAGAGCATGTTATTTTTCCCTGCCCCGCTGCGGCTCGAATCAGGTATCTGATGTTTGGCAGGGTCTCTCTCTCGCCGTCTCGGTCCTGAAATATCATTCACCAAATAAACTAATCGGCTTTGTTGAGAAGCTGAATTTGTTTGGTGAAATCTGAATACGTGTGAGCCACAATAGACTCTTGCGAGTCGCAGCGGATGACCTTATAGACGCACACACCTAACCTAACCTCTCATTGTTTTTGAATTTAATGTTTTGTCAAAAAATGATTACTGAAATTTTAACAAACTTAAGGGTTACTCTTCCCACGATGAACTCTTGCGATGGCAATAAAAACGCGAATTAACAAGTTTGTAGGTAAAGGGTTTTCTAAGATATATGCCTCAAAAACTGACTTAGCAGCTCCTTATTCAAAGGAAAGAATCTTTGGGTAAAGGTAAATTATGTTAGATATACCTAAAATCACATCTAGTATCTGCAGTTTGCGTTTTCCTGTATTAACATGTTTACAAGTGTTTTTTGCGAAAGAATAAAGGGAAGTGTTACTGTGTCAGATAATGTTAATGTAATAATTTAATCGGCAAATGAAATCATTTATTTTGCTGAGCGTCGGCAAATGTACCGACTGACTTGCACCATAAAATACTTCAACCTAGAACTGTAACTCCTATGTTGTCAGTAGTGATTACTGTTTTAACTGCCATCTGAAGTTTGGCCGCAGGAACTATAAAATTCAGCGGGAATTTTAAATATCAAGTTGATGGAGAATTTTATCTTTTTAAAAAATAAATCGACTGTTTACCTAAAGAGCACAAAATTCAGCTGCTTATAAAAATATATAAATTATAACTGATAATATTTCGCCAAATCTTGCAACAGAGCTGAACATATGAGAAAATATTTGGCAAACATATGGTTTTAAATGAAACTAACTGTTTTTAAATGACTCCACAATATATTTGTAAAAATCTGTAAATTGCAAGTAAATTGACAATTGTTTCGATATAAATATCATCATCAGAATGACAGAAGTTACTTTTGACATGATGTATACTTGATATATATTTGGCTAGTCCAAATAGTGCCCTATCTAGTGATTGACTTAATATATATGAATAGAAAAAAGAAGAAGATTTTACAGTTAACTCAATTTGGCAAACTCTTGTTGATGCAGGATTTGGTGAAATACTATCAGTTATAATTTATATGCTTTCATGAAAGCTGCATTTTGTGTTCTTTTGGTAAAAAGTCAATTTATTTCTAAAAAACTTGTGCAGCAGAGTAAGAGTTAAAGCAACATAATGCAACATTTTTGCGGAAAGTAAAGTTTGCAATATATAATTTGTGTGTTTAGGAAAAAGTATATGGTGAACGACGAATACTTTAAATAAAAAGACTTTGGGGAATTAAATATTTATTTAGTGATAATAACAACATTCTTAACACACATACCTATACATAACACACAACATACAATATACCTTACTAGATTATTTCCCAATATTCTGCTATTTTCATTCCTAAAATATAAGTATTTTGTGTTATTTTTTCATCCATGTGGTCTAGCATCTAGTTCTAAACAATTCAACAAGGAGGGTTACGTATATGGAGTACCTATACTCATTTCTATAGTGTATTTTCCTTTGAAAGCGTTTTTTTAGAACAAAATTTGATATAGCTGCTTTCATTATTGGATCAAACAATGTTGAATCCTTGTTAGTATTCATGAATTTTGGAAATTTCATATCATCTCCTCTTGAAATAGTATTAGGTTACTTTTTTACACCATAAAAGGAGAATCCTAATTATTAATTAACCTATAGACTTGCACCTAGGTAATTACCTGGAATGAATAAAGAAAGAACAGCTTTTCTTTTCAGCCACTTTTTCCTGGTACTTTACAGTCATCTCTTAAGTGTCTAACACAAACACGGGAATTTTGGTATATTTGTTTTCAAGGCATGCAGTGTAACTTCACATTATTAATATTTCTCAGCCAGGAGTCAAATACTTCAGGTTCATGCACGTTTCGGAAACCGATGCTAAGCACTCGTCTCAGCAAAACGGAACACAATAAAGTTTTTTACGTGGTTTGTTTAATTTTTCTTCCATTTTAACATCTTGACATTACGATTGTGGATGATCAGTGCCCTCTGCAGTTTGGCCGCATCGTAACTTAAAACATTCTCTCCAATCCCAGTTACAGTTCTAGGTTGAAGTATTTTATGGACTTGCACCTTGTTTAATGGTTTGATCAGTCTGGCCTCCAAATTTCCATGCAATACAAACCTTCGAAGGTAAATTGAAGCGCATTAACTATTAATAGTCTTCAAACGCATTTCTCACGTTAGGGTCGTGAAATACCATGAGATTGAAATATTCAAGACGTTCCAACCACTTTTAAAAATAAGTGTTAACTATATTTTTTGAAATATTGTATTGCATTCTAATCATTTTTTTTATTTCAGCATTAACAATATGTCAGGAATACGAAGATGATGAGGATTATGAGGACTTTTCTAATATAAATTCAACAGCGAACGGTATGTATCAAATAACTTTATAGCATTTCCAATCATTAAATGAATATTTTCTGCACTGTTACCAAAAATAATTAGGTTTTTAAAACGATTCGCCCTACCTGACACTTACAAAAAAATTCGATTACTAGATTTTGTCACGTTGTGGAATTTTTATAATTTCCCAAAAAACAACCAAAATTAATATTGGCTATCTCTATCTCAAACGTTTGTGTTAGTATCAATAATTGTATATACTTTTTTGGTTAGCATCAACAAAATTAATAATAATGAAAAAATGAAACTAATTGTTTGTAATTAATTCCACTATTTAATAAATAAATTATGTATATTATATACACTGTGGGCAATAAAGGAGTACATTTTTTAATTGAAAATATTTTTTTTGTTTTTTGGGCGATTTATTTTCTTTTTGCAGGTCTAACAACCTAACATGTCCTTAACATGACTGTAAATTTGGAAGCAAAAATAATGTACACGGTCGGATAGTTATTTATGTACCAAGGCAGTAAAGTGGACGAGTCTGAAATTATGGGACGAGCAAAGCGAGGCGAATAACAGGCGAGTCCGATAAAGACACTTTACTGACGTGGTGCATACATAATGTTATCGCCATCTGCTCAGAATTTAGATTATAAAAAACCGAGGTATATTTCATTGCATTTAATTAGGACAAAGTGAACAGCAAATATAGAACAAATCTACTTATTATTTGTTATTTGAATTGAAGGTACACCCTGAAGCATTATAAAATTTAATTCCTGGAGTCAAAGGAGTTCCAACAATAATTTGTTATAAATAAATCGCAAGAAAACTATTATCGAGCCGTAATAGGGAGAAGCGTGACACTGACAGATGATGATTTTCGAGTAATGTCAAAGTCAAAATACTTTACTTGCCGCAAAAAATTATATAATAGTTATTTATGTAATAAGGATCATAAAGACGATCATTATGGTACAAGTCGTGAATACACAATACGATAACACGGCGTGTGCCATAATGATTGTTTATGATTCGTATTACATACAAAATTGTATCTGATGGCAATTTTTGGTGCCAACAACCAAACAGGATTACAAGTTTGCCAACAATCATCAACTACTGATGTAAAAACTGTAGAATCCATTGGAATTAATATTACAAATTGTAGTAATTGTTCTTTTACCATTTATAATAAATAGTTTTGTACATAGTTATGCATTTTGAATAAACTTTTTTGATCAAACCATTACATGTTTTCCTTATAGAATTTCATTATGGTACTTAGTATGGTTTTGTGGTTACTAAATAATGTAATAGTTAGGATTCACGAGTTATATTTTACTAGTTTTAATACAATTGACAAACAGCACTTCTTAATCATTGACATATATGTTTCTACTGTCGTTCACCTCCTTGTCAACCAAGGCGCACTCAACTAGTTCATTGGTTTTGCGTAATGTGGGTTGCATAGTATTGCATCAGGTACCATAGATAATTCAGGTACAATGCATCTATCAATACTACCCCTCAATACTTTGAACCTTACATTAAGTCTAAACTTCAAATAATAACAATAGTTTCAAACTAAACTTAACTCTATATCAAAAGAACTTAACTCTATATGAAATAAACTTTACTGTATGACAAATGATCTAGAAGTTATCTTTAAACAGGTACAATGTTTAAGATATTTTTGAAATAAACAAATTTTATATTTGACAAAGGTTTTGTCAATATGTCTGCCTCCTGATTGGCAGTTTCAATATACAATAGTTTAATTTTATTTTCAGAAATGCAATTGCGTACAAAATGATGTCTGACATCAATGTGCTTTGTACGTTTTGATTCAAGGGTAGATGCCATTTTAATACAGGACTGGTTGTCTTCGAAGATTGTTATAGGGAAAACATTTGTATTTAAAATTTCAGATAGCATCTGCCCCAGAAACAAGTTTTCTGTTATGCATGTGGAAAGAGCAACATACTCAGACTCAGCACTAGATAATGTCACAAGATTTTGCTTCTTAGTTTTCCAGAATACTGGATTTTTGTTAAGTTTTATTAAATATCCGGAAATGCTTTTCCTGTCATTAATACTGTTTGCAAAATCTGCGTCAACGAATGATAATAAACAAAAATTAGGATTTTCACTTTTGACAAATTTCAAACCAACATTTTTTGTTTGATTTAAATATCTAAGAACACCTTTCAAATGAATCCAATGTTCATGTGAAAAGCAATTTTGAAATTGGCTATAATAGGTTACAGAGAAACTTAAATCAGGCCTAGATCCTAGCATCACATACATTAAACAACCTATAAGCTCTCGGTAAGGTAGTTTTCCATCACATAAATTTTCAGAATTACTAACTTTTGCTGACAACTGTAACTTTGGTTGCATTGGAATATTGGAGAATTTACTGTCTTTCATATTAAAACGATTTAAAATTTTATCGATTAAATCTTTTTGACTAATATGCAATGTATTTCCAATTTTTTCTATTTCAAGTCCTAGAAACATGAGTTTTGAATTTTTATATTCTTTCATTTTAAAATTTCTAGAGAGTGTTTCTTTAATGAAATTTAAAGTCTTAGTGCTTTTAGAAAAACAAATTAGGTCATCAACATAAATTAAAAGTAATGTGTCCATGTTGAAGTACAGACATGGATCTTTCTGAGAACGTTCAAGACCTAAATCAGTAAGATTTTTATGCAGCAACATATTCCAACATTTCGGGGCTTGCTTGAGACCATATAATGATTTTACTAGTTTGCATACAAGATTTTTCTCTCCAAGTAGCCCTTTAGGTTGTTCCATGTATACTGGCTTATCTAACATGCCATATAAAAATGCAGAACTTACATCTAATTGCAACACTTTTAAATCTAACTCAAGATAGAGACACAATAACACTCGGATAGACAGCATTTTCGCGACCGGTGCATAGATGTCATCGTTAAATGACCACTGCTTAAAACCACGCGCACAAAGTCTTGCCTTTTTAATTTGTTTTCCTTGAAGTGTTTTCTCTCGAAACACCCATTTGGAGTCAATAATTTCTTCCTTTTCGGGGTAAGGTACGAGCTCCCAAGTACCGTTTTCTTTTAGAGAATTGAGTTCATCTTGTATTGCAGCATTCCATTCATTGTCTTGGACTGCTTCTTCATATGTCTGCGGAACATCAGACATAAAATTTCCTACAGATAAAGCTGCTAACAAGTTTTCTTCGAGATCTAGCTCATAGTCTTCAAGGTGTTTAGGTAATTGTTTTTTTCGTGTAGAAGTACGTCTTTTATTTTGAATTTCTTCTGTTTCTGTTTCAATTTCATCTCTTTCAAGATTTTTGTTTATGTTCTCAGTCGGTTTTTCTTTTTCTGTTGTTTGTTTAGAATTTTCACTGTCATTTACATTGATCATTATTGGGTTGCCTTGCAGTTCGTCAAAAATAACATTTCGGCCTACAATAATTTTTTATTGGACTCATCCCACAACCTGTATCCGTTGTCTGTATAGCCGACCAATATTAATTTTTGACTTCGGGAATCAAGCTTTGATTTACGATCCTCTTTCGGGATGTGGTTGTAGGCTGTTGCTCCAAAAAGTTTGATTTTGTTCAGGTTGGGCTTTTCTCCAAACCAAACTTCGGCTGGGCATTTTTCGTTGTTTAGTGCAGAAGTGACAGTTCTGTTTATTAAGTAAACACCAGTTCGCAGTGCTTCGCCCCACATTCTTTTGTCCATTTTTGCATCAAAAATTAGACATCGTGCTTTTTCCATTGCTGTGCGATTATAGCGTTCTGCGACTGCATTCTGTTCGGGATTGCGGGGAATAGTATACTGAATTTTTATGCCTTTCTTAACACAGAAATTCTTAAAATCACCGGAGACATATTCTCCTCCGTTGTCGCACCTTAGACGTCCAATTTTCATATTAAATTTTGCTTCTACATGAGCTACATACTCTTTTAGTTTATCTATTACTTCACTTTTCTGTGAAATCAAATAGCAGATAGCAAAATGTGAAAAATGGTCAATAAAGCTTACATAGTATCGCATCCCATTAAAAGTTGCTGGCACTATAGGTCCACACACGTCTGTTGATACCACCTCCAAAATACGTTTTGGTTTTCTTTCTTCAGAAATTGTTTTGAAAGGTTGTCTTGTCTGCTTTCCTTGTAGACAAACTTCACAAATGCCTGGAGCAGGAAATTTGCATGAATGGCCCATTCTTCTATGCTGCAACATGCTGTCAATATCTGTAAGATTGGCCTGAAAGTTTTCTTGCAATTTTAGTACTATAATGTACAAGTTTCCATTTAACTTTCCTTGTAAGACAGTTTTTCCATTTTTCATAATTTCTACTTGTTTATCTTCAAAGACAACTTGGAAATTGTTCTGTTCCAATTTTCTCACACTGAGCAGATTATGAAAAAGATTATTACAAACCCAAACATCTTTCAATAATACGGATTTATTGTCATCACTTCTCAAGTGTGAGTTCCCTTGTTTAACTGCTTTCATTGTTTCTCCCTGTTTGGCTATGTTTATAGAAACTGACACATCTTTCATGTCATATAAGTGTCTCCCAGCATCCTCATTTACTAAATGATTGGTTGTGCCACTGTCGATGATAAATTTGATTTCATTGTCATTTGTCTGGGTTGCTAACATAGAAGGGGGTTCGAGATTAGCTGATGTTATGAAGGCAATATCTTCTTCGCTATTTTCATATTTTGTTTGAGCAATACTTGCCTTGTTTCTTTCTTTATTGCTTTTCAGAATTGGGCACTCGAACTTCATATGGCCTTTATTTTTACAGTGATGACATTTGAATGGAAAAGGTTTTCGTTTAGTGGTATTCATTTTCTTAAAAAAACTTTTTGACTTGCCTGTGAACGCTGCTGCATTGCTGTCTTCATCTTCGCAAACTTCACTGTTTCTCCTGGACTCCTCAAGTAGCAATTTATTTTTTACAAAATCTAGAGTGACTTAATCTTCATCATTGCAAAAAAGAACATCAATGGCTGTGACTACAGCATCATATGAATCAGGCATGGATGATAACAGCTGGGAAATAATCTCATTGTTTTCAAGCTTTCCACCAGTTGCTTTAAGTTCACATACAGTTTGCTCATATTCTGTTAGAAAATTTGTTAATGGTGACCCACCAGAAAATTTCATGCTTCTTAATTTCTTCTGCAACATTACCTGATTTGATATGCCTTTCTTGATGTATGTCTTACTTAAAGCTTCAAGAATGTCTTTGGCTGTTTCCTTACATTTTATTATTTCCAACATATTATCGGCCAGACACTGAACGATAATATTTCGAGCTTTAACATCTTTCTTTTTCCAATCCGCTTGTTCTTCAGCTGCAGTAGGGCAATTAGTTGTTAAAACATTTAAGCAACCACTTTGTTCTAAAAGAAGTTTCACCCGGAACTCCCAATTTGAGAATCCCGTGCCGTTGAACGGTGTAACATTATGTGCCACGAGGTTTCCAGATGCCGCCATTTCACCTTTTTTAGAATACTACGAGCAGAACAACACGACTTTTTGTAGCTGAATTTTGTGCCCTCGTTTCTTACCAATACTACTAGATTATAGCTGGGCCCATAACCTATGGTTTTGTGGTTACTAAATAATGTAATAGTTAGGATTCACGAGTTATATTTTACTAGTTTTAATACAATTGACAAACAGCACTTCTTAATCATTGACATATATGTTTCTACTGTCGTTCACCTCCTTGTCAACCAAGGCGCACTCAACTAGTTCATTGGTTTTGCGTAATGTGGGTTGCATAGTATTGCATCAGGTACCATAGATAATTCAGGTACAATGCATCTATCAAAACTTAGTCCCATAATGAATTCATTATGGTACTTAGTCCCATAATGAGCTTCCTTATGTCATCAAAATTGAGTGACATAACGTTGTCATTATGACATGCCATCAGATAAATTATATAATAGTGCATTTGAGCTCGTTGCAAATGAAAACTGTCTCAGCTAAAATTGTACTAATATGCTTTTTCGGTAGATAAACTATCCAGAACACTTCAGTGAAAAGGAAATTTTCCGAAATTACCGGATTAGCGAAATACAATTTTTTTATTAAATAAAATTTCAACAAAAAATAACACATTTATAAAAACAGTTCAGTAACTTTAAAACTTGGATAAAAATAATTTGAATGTGGCCACCTAACAGCCCAGAATTAAATCCGGTTGATTATTCAATTTGGGGAATTTTCGAACAAAATTTGTATGAGGGACAACAATTTGAAACAATCGAGAAGCTCAAAGAAAGAATGCATTTGTTTGGAACAATTTTTAACAAGGTACAATAAATGGGGGTATCAATTTATGACGCAGACGACTTCAAGAAGTAGTAAACAATAATGGTGGCCACATTCATAATATTTTATTCTAAGTTTTAAAGTTATTGAACTGTTTTTATAAATTTATTATTTGTTAAAATTTTATTCAATAAAAAAATGGTATTTCGCGAATCCGGTAATTCCGGAGAATTTTCTTGTTACTGAAGTGTTCTGGATAGTTTATCTACCGAAAAAGCATATTAGTACAATTTTAGCTGAGACAGTTTTCATTTGCAACGAGCTCAAATGCACTGTTATATAATTTTTATTATAAGTCCGACCCTGTATATTATTTTTGCTTCCAAATTTACAGTCATGTTGAGGACATGTTATTAGCCCTGCAAAAAGAAAATAAATCGCCCAAAAAACAAAAAAATATATTTTCAATTAAAAAATGTACTCCTTTATTTCGGCCCACAGTGTAGACTATGAGTCCATAGGGAAAAAATTGTCGCGATTTGAAACAGCAGCAAACCCATTCAGAACGATAGTTTATCATGCCACTATCGGTTCCAGGACTATGGCGTTCATTTTATCTTATATAGAAAGGCGCAGTGGAAAACTGAAAACTTTATTTTTCACCCCCTGAAACCGTGATATGAAACTGTACGCCATTTGTTACATTTGATAGTAGAATCATAGGAGATCGGTCGAGACTCTATGCCGTTCAAAAATAATCGTGAGGAAAATCTAGGAAAATTGTTGAGAAATCTCATTTTTCACCCCCTGAAACCGTGATATGAAACTGTACGCCGTTTAGATTATACAACATAGATAAAGATTTGACAGTAGTGCCGTACAAAAAAAGGTGTGTGAAAAGCCGTGGGGAATTGTTTATTTTCCCAGATTTTCCTACTCAAAAAAGGTCATCTGAAACTGTACGGCATCTACCTAGTGCAATAGGTTCCTTTTAGAATGAAATAATAATGAAAAATAATAGTGTGGAAAGCACGAAAAAAACATATATTTCCAAAAATTTATCTACGTTTTCAACAATTTTTTATAGATAAAATATTCATCCTTTCAGGTTCTTTGGTTTTTATTAAAAAATTAACAAATACAACACGCAATGGGGGCAAAAATGCAACATTTGTATGTGAAGTAAAAAACTTGGACACAAATCACACAAATTCTAAAGTATCATTTAGCTGGCGACACAACGAAGTAGCTGTGGATACCAATGATAGATTTAAAATTATAAATAAGGTGAGTTGTTATTATTTTTACATTCTTCAAATAATAATCGTACCAACGTTATCTACAAATCACTGCATTAAATACCTAATGCGTCGACTTCGTATCTGAATCAGATCGGTCCAATGAACTATCCAGAGCACAATCATAAGATCGATGAACATACTGAACCACGAATTTTATACTGATTTTGCAAAAAATCAATAGTACTCATTTATTTTGAAGGTTATTCGTCGAAAAATTTGCTTTTTTTTCCTGAGTAAAAAAATTGGATGTACCCCAAATCTTCTTGGTCTATACCTTCGAGGACGCCTAACCAATTGCAGGGTTCATAGCGACCTGGAAAACCTGGAGAACCTGGAAAAGTCAGGGAATCTAAAGATGGTCAGGGAAAAGTCAGGGAAAACCTCATTTTCAACAGAAATAACCAAAATGTCAGGGAAATTTTTCCCCTACCTGGAATAGTATAATATCCTAACTAGTGCGGAAAGTTTCACATTTCCGTTGATTATTCTAGATACCCTTCAGCCAAGGCTGTCGATTTCCAACCTCCCAATCTTTTTCTCCACTATCTGCCAATATGGTAGTCGAAGACCGCCGAAAACTGTGGCCCGTATATAATTCGGGGTGACGCGTTCCCCTAAATTTGGTATTATCAATATAGAAGTTACTTTGTGACAAATGTGTATACTTTTTTTTTATATTTTGTGGCACTTTCTAAACTAAAATGAGTGCGGAAAAGTGAACTTTTCCACACGCAAGTAGAAAAAATAATTATTGATCTTTCCCCTTCAAGTTTAGATAAAATTATTGATCGTTCCCCATAAACTTTAACCATTCTTTTATTATTTTTTATACCCATGCAATAAAAAGAGATAGCTAACTCGGACATGATACTAAAGGTTTCTGAAGTAGAACTAGTAAGATTTTGGAAAGAATGTCAAACATTTCTTGTAGCAGCAGTAAAAAATGTATAAAATATAATTTGGCAAAGTATATTACCTGTTTTGACCCAAGAATATTTATGGATTCTGTACAAATTGCAAATAAATTAATTCAATACTTTTACGAGAAACGTAATAACTAGTAGGCAAGCAGAAAAAAGTTGCTGTCAATTTAAAAAATTTGCATCTAAGGAACATTTTCTAGGAGGAGCTAAAAACTACGACTACAATAAAAAATGACTCACAGAACATATAAAGACTTTCTCGAAAAATAAAATAAAAATAGCCGGGTTAAAAAGAGAAAAAGGGAAGCTGAGAGTAAATTCTATAATTTGGAAATTAAAAAGAGAAAAATCGGAAACGAATCAAATACTAGCTTGTCTTTAATAAACACTGAAATTAATGACCTAAGACAAACGTTAAGTACTATCACCTAATTTTTCTAATGTATTGGCCAATCTGCTGGGAATAATTTGTTGTTACCCTGCAGATTTTGTGATGCGAATTTGGGGTTTTTGTTCTGAAGTTTTATTTATTTTTTTGTATATTTTTATGTTATATTTTTTTATTTGTTCAATATTTTTGTGTGTTTATTCTTTTCAGATTTTTTGTTCAAATCTTGTTTATAAAAATGAGACATATGTATTGGTTTTTTCAAACGTGATGCTTCTTCCCTGTGCACTATGGGTTTGAATGAAAATAACTTTTTTAGTGTGAGTGTGTGTGGGAGGAGGGGGTGAGCTTAGAAGGAATTTTATTTGCCACAGTCTTACTTTTCTATTGGATACCTAAAAGTGACTTGGAAAAAAAATTGTGGGTCAGGGAAAACCTGGAAAAGTCAGGGAATTTTATTTTGTAAAATGACTATGAACCCTGAATTGTCGTTTTTTTAAAAGCAATAAAACAAATTGTAAAAGCAATAAATTGCTTAACAATGATTGCTCTCCTATACCTTTGAATAAAAAATTAAGAAGATGTCTC
>CAJUYI010000938.1:73108-97451 GCA_910591695.1 Galerucella pusilla | reverse complement strand
ATGATTGCTCTCCTATACCTTTGAATAAAAAATTAAGAAGATGTCTCCTAGTGACCTGTCCACCTACCTGGGAAGGACAGGATCGACGATGACCTAGGAGGACAACTCCTCGGGAGGATGTACAATGGGTCACATGTCGCCTAAGTGCTGTGAGCCAACACTCACCCTCTCTACTCTACAGATATAGGATACCGTTGAATAAACATACCACCACTTCCCTTGAAGTTTTGCCGATTGTAAGTATTTTATTGCAAACTTTAGTCCATGGAAATCGTAGTTAAATAGGGGTGCTGCCTTGAATGAAATAAGGTAGTTCTGATTTTTTTGTATCTGATGAAGTGGTGATAACAAATCCAAGTTTTTGACCTCGAAAGCCGTCCGGATCATTATTAAATATCTCAAAAACCGTTAAATTTTCGCACTTTTTCCGGTCTTTGTCAATTTTGACCATCGAGGACTCATATTACGGTAAAAGTCGTTATATACAATCGGAAAGTAAACAAAATGTGCAAAAAACGAGACAAATTTGGATTAGATTTTTTTCAGTTTTTGTCAATTTCAACGATTAAGAAAGTATTTTCAGAAAAATATATAATTATGATGTGAAGAATGGCTAATCTCACAACAAAATGACACTAATTTCGTTTAATTACACCTAATAGCACCTGAGATACAGCTGTTCAAAGTTGAAATGTAAAGTTTAGTAAAAAAAATACAGTGAAAACGCTTGCCTCTTCTGCCTGCTCTGTTTCGATTGGACATAGAACGGTGACCATCAATTCTCTCACTCTGTTCCACAGACTATGCATTTTGAAGAAGACTGACGAAGAACTGAAGGAATTATTTACACACGAATTGTTACCATTTCCTATAGCACTTTTCATTGAAGGTGGAATTAGAAAGGGTACGAAGTCAGCATTTTATACAGCTTTCAATCCTGTGAGTCTGGACGTTATATTTGGCCACTATCATTGGAATATTTAAATATCTACCGGACGGCGAGTAGCATCGATCACCGCTGAAAGGCAAATTTTTAAATTTAATGTGCGACGGATAATCTCCGTTGGTGAGGATCAGTATACACTGATATTGGTCAAATATTTCAATTCTTCTCTCCTATAGAGAGAGAAATTTTGAACACACCACCAATATGTAAATTCTTTCTCGAAGCGGAGCATGTGAACAGGAAAGGGATATGCAGCGTATGTGAACCATGAACCGATAAGGTTAATTTTAATTTCTTGTGAGAGGTTTACCTCAAACTCTTTTTTTAAAGTGCATTCGATGTGAATGCACTTTGTACCTGCCAATTTGTACGTGACATTCCAGACGAAGTAGTTTCTATGAGGTAGATTAACATCAGACACCTAGGACCTGTCCGAAGAAAATAAGGAAAGTAAAACAACAAACAACATAAAACAACATTCATTCACTGTGATATTAGTTTTAAATTCATTATACAACTTGTAAATTTAACAACGTTGTTCATATACCTCCCCTTCCAGCATTTCCAGGTTTGTTGATAGAGAGTTGTGAGGTGAAAAACAAGTCGACTAATATTATTCAGGGTAGCGCCCACTTACCTTTCTTGATTCACATTAAGTACATTCCTTAACTTGATTTATTAACTTATTAAATTCATTTGGTTTCTTAACTTCATCTATTATCTCATTAACTTCAATATAACTTCAATAACTTTAATAAAGTAGGATTACCCGCGAACCGGTAAGACTACTCCCTGAACTGATATTAGTTTGGTCTCCGAATTCACACTTGAGGTGCTCTCCACATTGAGTCGCCGTTGCAATTTATCTTGCCTTATTATTTCAAATAAATAAAAGGTAACATGGATGAGAACGAACAGAGGAAGGTTGCTGTGGCTGTAGATGGTGGATAACTGCTCCACGTTGTGTAACCTCGGAATGTGTATTTTGGAGAAATCGCTTCCAGGTATGTCAAATACTTGAAAAATCGATACGGGCCAAACGTAACAGTGGTTTTTTATGGATATACATCTGATCGACGCATCAGTAAGAAACACCAAGAGCTCGGAACGTCTTCGTAAAGCTAGCCAGATTTCCTACAACTGCAAGAAAGGTTGTACCAACTGCGGTTGTAGAAAAGCAGGACTCAAATGCTCGGCTGTTGGTAACCACTGCAGCGGTCAATCTTGCGAGAACATACCAGACCTTATTGACAACATTGATGAGCTACTAATCGACGATCCACCGTCAGATGACGATTTAGATCTACCTGATGATAAAAAAGTGTTAACACAGCAAGCTGCTCCCAAAAGAAGTGCTGTGGATTTAGAGGATCAGCCTGGTCCGTCAAAGATTTACAAAAATTACTAGTATATATAATAAAATACATAAGCAAGTTCAATAGTGCATAGGTTTTGAATATATTTCATATTATAAAAAAAACTTCAAATAATAAATGTGTACTTACTACGTTTTTTTTTATAATTATAACACTTATTTCATTTATTGCTAATCTCATCAGCTTTGGACATCTGTATCTCAAGAACTATTAAGTCTCATTAAACGAAACTAGTGTCATTTTGTTGAAAGATTAGCCCTTCTCCATTATTGTTATGATAACTTTTTCGTAAAATAGTTTTTTGATGGTTAAAACCGACAAAAACTTGAAAAAAAAAATCTATTTTGGAAATTTTGCAAGGAAAGTTTGAACTGCCATAACTCAGAAACTGTTCAACCTACAAGGACGAAATTAGTCTCGTCTTTTTGCAAATTTAGTTTGCTCTTAGATTGTATATAACTACTTTTGTCGTAATATTAGTCAAAAAATCAGAACTACCTTATTTCATGTAAGGTAAAATATACCAATTCCATGGACTATTGATGAGCTGACAATAATTATGGAAAACCAACGTGACTGTATTTTTTATTTTATGTCTATAATAAAAAAAACTTATGCGCACTACAAAGCATTGAATATTTCTCAAGAAGGGAAAGGGTTACTGCAATTATTATTCACCCTTCCGCTTTTTGAAAAACGTAATGTGCCTTATGACGGGTTTCTGCTAGCCGAGTTTATTTTTTGTTTGTGTTTTCTAAAACCTGAATAACAAAATTGAAAGAATCACAATAGTATATTGTGCAACGAGTGAGAAAAGTACTTTCCCCACATGTTGCACACTATACTTTTTCTACAACTGCACACATTTAAAGAATAAAAGTAAAGTAACTATGGCTAGTAAAACAAAAATAACACTAAAAGTATCCCATCTCTAAACTGTTTAATAATTTCATTCAAAATTATAGTTGATGGTGAAATTTGTACAATTTTGTATGGTCAAACCCGGAACGTCATTTCTTTTCATTAAATTCTTTTTTATTAGAAACTACCTTTTCGAAGTTAAAAACTTTTAATATAATCTGACACTTTTGTGACAACTAAGAAGGTATTTGAAGGTGACAGTAGCATACTATAAGTTTTGTCGATTTTATTTGATTCTCCATATAAATGTATGTGGCGTGGGCAAAGTGCCGCGAAAAAAAATCTTTCCCACTTCTTAGGCAATCTTTCCCATGGCTTAGGCAAAGTGACACTTTGTAGTATCGTAAATTGTGGGAAAAGAACTATTTTCCATAGCAGTCGTAGAAAAAACTCTTTTTCCCTTTAAGCGTCCTACGTTGTGTTCGAGTTTTGTTTTTGTTTTCGTTTTCGATCTTTTTTGATTGAATAAACGTAAAGATCGGTTTTGAATAACACAGTTATTTTTCACAATTTTTATTGATAAGTTCTAATACAATATGTCTCAGTAAGTTGGAACCATATGTGAAACTTTTTTATTAAGTATTAATTTTAGGAAAAAAATGTATTCCTCATAAAAAGTTCTGCATGTTCTAAAATCTGAAATACAATCAACAGATATCAATTTTTTCCAGTGGTGTACGAGGTATGTCAAAAAATATGAATTTTACTCAAGAGTAAAGTACCTTTAAATTTGAAAATATCGAAATATGTTATTAAAAAAAGTTCATCAGTACCAAAAACTATGTTCAAATATGCAATTACATATTTTTATTGGGATGCCTATGATTAAAAATAATTGCGGCTTCTCTATGGGTTTTGTAATTTTCTCCCACAATCAAAACAATTTTTATTTTCTCTTCACTACTTAACAGAGCCGTCATTTATTGTATTTCATAAAAACTGACTAGCGATTTGACGTTTGCCATCAGTCCATCCTAAATTAAAAATCGTTATGTACGCAAATTGCTATTATACAGAATTATCATTGCTAATACAGAGAATTGAGTAAAAATAACAGAAATTATTTTTTCATGGCAGATGGATAATATTAGATATCTGACAATAGCTCTCAATTATAATCAACTTTTTATAATAACAATTGTCAATATTCTGAAAAATAAAGGTACTTTACTCTTGAGTAAAATTCATATTTTTTGATATACCTTGTACACGACTGCAAGAAATTGATATCTGTTGATGGTATTTTAGATTTTAGAACATGCAGAACGTTTTATGAAGAATACATTTTTTCCCTAAAATTAATAATAAAAAAGTTTCCCATATGGTTCCAACTTACTGAGACATATTGTATATGTATTATGTTTATGTTTCTGAAATTTCACATTATTTAGTGCCTTCGTGAAAATATCTGCTGTATTATTTTCTGAGTATATATATTCCACTTTTATCAGACCTTCTTTAACTTTTTCGTTTATAAAATGATATCTCACGTCTATATGTTTACTTCTCTTATTAAATTGTCCATTCTTGATTATGCTCATAGCACTCTGATTATCTATCTTCAATGTAACATCTATAGTCTTCATCAACAAATTTTCCAGCAATGTTTTTATATATAGAACTTCCTTCACTGATTCGGCAGCGGCTATAAATTCTGCTTCTGTAGTGCTTAGTGCTACCACTGGTTGTTTTCTCGAACACCAACTCACCGGGCCTTCGCCATAAAATATAACATAGCCGGTTGTGCTTTTTCTTGTGTTCTTATCTCCTGCAAAATCACTATCACTGAAAACTTGTATCATCGAATCTCCTTCGCTTTTTCTATAAACCGACCATATAAGGATTTTTTCAGTTTGCAAATTTTTTCTGGTTGTTCTTGGTATCCTTCTGGAATTTGCATATATATTTCTTCCGATATAGTTCCATAAAGAAATGCAGTTTTAATGTCAAATTTCTTCATTTGATATTCTTGTTGTACTGATATAGCTAATAGTGTTCTTAAAGAATTGATATTGACTACTGGACTGTATACTTCATCATAGTCGAGACCTTTTGTTTGTTGACAACCCTTAACTACTAATCTTGCTTTATAGCTGCCATTATCTTTAATTTTAAAAACCCATTTGTTTGTCAAAACTTTCTTGTTGTTAGCTTCATCTCGATTTACGTATTCCCATGTCTGGTTTCTTTTCAATGAGTCTTTTTCATCTTCTATTGCTTGCTTCCAGTATTGCTTTTCTTCACATTGTATTGCTTCATTATATGTCAATAGAACATAATCATCGTAACGACTTGGTTTCATTATATTTCTTCCTCTTCTGCTTCTGTTGCCTTGTCCTAAGCTTGATTCTTCATCATTTCCTTCATTAATATATTCTATCTCATTTTCTGTCACTTTTTCTTTCACATCTTCGTGTTGTAAAGTTTCTCTTACTGTATTTTCTATGTTTTCTAGTAATCTTCCACTTCTTTCTGACACTTCTTTTGAGTTTTCATATATATCTTCTTGTCTTTCTTGTAATTCTTCTGTATCTATTCTAATAATTTCTGTTTTTATTTCATTTTTAGGTTTCTTGAATATCACATCTCTTCTTATAATTATTTTTCTCCTTTTCTCATCAAACAGTCGGTATCCATTTGTTGCAAAACCTACGAATGTATATTTTTCACACCTTTCTTGTAGCTTTGTTAAGTATCCTAAATTCTTTGCATATGCTTCTGATCCGAATATTTGCATTCTTCTCAAATCTGGTATTTTATCTGTCCACATCTGGAATGGTGTCACATTGATTGCTGACTCTGCAGGGCTTCGGTTTAGTATGTATGCGGCAACTCTAGCTGCCTCACCCCAAAATTTCTTGTCAATTCGACTATCAAATAACAACGATCTTATTTTTTCAATTAGGGTTCTATTAAGGCGCTCAGCTTTTCCATTTAATTGTGGTGTGTAAGGTATAATTGTGTCTAATTTGATTCCTTTTTCTTTGCAGTAAATCATCAATTCATTATTTTTATATTCGCTTCCATTATCTTATCTTTGATACTTTTGTGTTCTTATATCTTTCATTCTCTTCTATATATTCTTTTATAAAACTTGTTGTTTCATTCTTATATTCCAATAAATAAATCACTGTCCAATTTGTGTAGTCATCTATAATGGTAAGTATATACTTCTTGTTGTCCCAAGTGTATGGATCTATTGGACCACATAAATCTGTATGGATAATTTCCAATGGTCTCGTTGCTCTTATTCCTTCTGAACTGAATGGAAATCTTGTCTGCTTAGCTCTCAAGCAAATGTCACAAGGTATCTCAAAACGATCACAATCACTCTTCTTTAAATCCATACCTGTTACTATTTGTGCATCTATTAATTTTTTCATGCTTCTAATATTAATATGCCCCAATTTTCTATGCCAAGTTAAAACCTTATCTTCTTTTGTTTCTGTGAAATAATTCTCTTCTTTGATTTCGTCTACTCCGTTCAAGTCTACTGTATACAAGTCTGTTTCATGCTTTCTTCCTTCCAATATCTTCTCATTATTTTTCATGACAAAAACTTTATCCTCTTCAAAAATAACTTGTCCATTGTTTTTTGTAATGGCGGATACTGACAAAAGATTTTTTGATAGGTCTGGTACATATAAAACTTCATTTAGTATACATTTTTCTGTTTCAATACTGCCAATGCCTTCTGCAGTTATTTGTGCATCCTTTTTTGCCACACTTATCTCTATATTTTTATCTGTTAGTTTTTTTAATAGTTCTATGTTATTCGCCATATGTGATGTACAGCCTGAATCGATAACAAATACATTTTTCTCCAAATATTCTTTCTTATTTTCATCTTTTGTTAAAAAGGCAACTTTATTTATTTCATTTTTTTTATTTCCTTCTTGTTTGTTTTTGAAGAAACAGTTAAATTCTCTATGGTTTGCCTTTTTACAGATATTGCAATACAATCTGTTACCTTTTAGGTTTGTTTCTTTATTTTTGTTTCTGTCTTCATTATTTCTTTCAAATTTACTTCCAGTTGCACCAACATCCCTATATCTACAATAATTTGCGAGATGTCCTGGTTTTTTACAGATGTAACACAGTTTTTCATTACTTTGAAATGCCACATTTCTTTCTTTATTGTTATTTGTTTTATTATTATGTTCTTCTAACAAAAGTCTTGCTGTAAGATTATTTAAATTTTTTCATTTTGTGGAGACGACTCCCTAGCAGTTTTGAAATATCTGTATGTGTCAGGTAGAGTACTCAAAATTTTTGACATGAGCATGTCATCACTTATATCTTATTTCAAAGTTTTTAGTCTGAAAGCCATGTTCTGGAGCTTGCTTAAATGGGTAGATAAATCCGTACCTCTGTCATACTGACAACCAAAAAACTCTTGAAGTAGATTGTATTTTTGATCCGTAGTATCTTGTTTAAAAATACTTTTAAGTTTTGTATACATTTCATTTGATGTTTTACAATTCATAATATGAATCAGGATTTTTTTATCAACAGTCGATACCATGATTTTTTGTGCTTTAGCATCTCTTTGAATCCATGATCTTTTTTCTTTCTCTTGGTTCAAATCTTCTATTTTCTCTTCACCTGCTACAATGCTAAATAATCCACTGGCTTTGAAGAATATTGTCGTTTGGAAATCCCACAAATTGAAAGATTCGGCATCTATAAGCTTGTCAATGTTGTTAATGTCTTCATTGTCACCCATTTTCTTATAGTTTCTTATTTTCAATGTCACAATTTTTTTGTCTTACTTTTATATACAATATGTCTCAGTAAGTTGGAACCATATGGGAAACTTTTTTATTATTAATTTTAGGGAAAAAATGTATTCTTCATAAAACGTTCTGCATGGTCTAAAATCTAAAATACAATCAACAGATATCAATTTTTTCCAGTCGTGTACGAAGTATGTCAAAAAATATGAATTTTACTCAAGAGTAAAGTACCTTTATTTTTCAGAATATTGACAATTGTTATTATAAAAAGTTGATTATAATTGAAAGCTATTGTCAGATATCTAATATTATCCATCTGCCATGAAAAAATAATGTATGTTATTTTTACTCACTTCTCTGTATTAGCAATGATAATTCTGTATATTAGCAATTTGCGTACATAACGATTTTTAATCTAGGATGCACTGACGGCAAACGTCAAATCGCTAGTCAGTTTTTATAAAATACAAGAAATGGCGGCTCTGTTAAGTAGTGAAGAAAAAATAGAAATCGTTTTGATTGTGGGAGAAAATTATAAAACCTATAGAGAAGCCGCAATTATTTTTAATCATAGGCATCCCAATAAAAATATGTAATTGCATATTTGAACTGATAAACTTTTTTTAATAACATTTTTCGATATTGTTAAATTTAAAGGTACTTTACTCTTGAGTAAAATTCATATTTTTTGACATACCTCGTACACGACTGAAAAAAATTGATATCTGTTGATTGTATTTTAGATTTTAGAACATGCAGAACTTTTTATGAAGAATACATTTTTTTCCTAAAATTAATAATAAAAAAGTTTCCCATATGGTTCCAACTTATTGTATAAAGACATAAATAATTATACTAAATATAATTTTTGCTATCAACCCAAAAGCAATTAAGTTAAACACCAAAAATATAAATAGTTTTCCAATAGAAACCAAAGGCTATTAATTATTTGTAGAAATTACCTAGTAACCAGGTCCGTAATTCCCTCATCTCTACTTAAGTTAAAGAATAGAATTGAATAACTATTTAAATAATACAAATGTCACGTTGAGAAAACCGTACACTAGTGTGTTAGATTTTACCAATGTAACGTAATAGTTATTTAACCAACAAGTGTATTAATGAGGGCCATTAACAATCGAGATAATGTTCGAGATTGTTAATTGCCCTTGTAATACTCGTATTAGTTACAAAGCTTTTCCGTCGACTGTATCATTTGTATTCGTTTTTCTCAATATTCAAAAACTAAAAATATTCATTTGTTTCATAGGTAAGTACTGTCACAAATGACATTGAAATGTCACAGAGATGGTCGCTGGTTCAAATGTCACTGTTTTCCTTTTTCTTAAATTCTTTTTTGTATCTCTTAACAATAATAATTATTAAAATTTTGTAGAATAATAAAATAAAACGATAGGTAAGTCAAAAACTAGAAGTATTCTATACTAGAATTCATTTTTTGAAGACGTCATTGTATTTTTGGTTGCCTACACCACAGATGTGTGTTGGGTCACCTGCAGAAAATCGTTAAGTAATGTAGGTAAATCATGCATTAATGGGGGTCATTAATGTATGATTTTGTCTAATTTTGAGAACGTTAACAGCATATATCAATGCACGGTCGACGGAAAAAATTGTTTCTCCGCAATTTCGAAGGTAGATGAGTATGAAAGCCAAATCGCCAATTATTGAGGAACATGACAGTGTAACATATACTTAATATTTTCAAAAAATTTAACATCTTTATCCAGGATTAAATAAAATCTAATTTAATATTATAAATTGATTCATCTTATTTTCAGCACAAGGAGAATACATATAAGTCAATTTTAAAAATATTTAAGCTAGAGTTTTTTGACCGAGGATTGCTTGAATGTATAGCAAAATATGGAGTCGAAAAAATTAAATCTGCTGGCTATCTGGAAGTTAACCAGGAACCAAATATATATGGTAAGCTATAAAACAAGGTATTATTTGATACAATAGTTCGAGAAAAAAAATTTCCGGTCGCTTTTACCAACTATGTAATACATATTATTTCGACTAATATTTACCTTCTCCACTGTATGATCGTTATATTCGAATACCACTACTAAAAGTAACTGGTAATTGAACGTATTACTTAAAATAAAGTTATATTTGCGTGGGAAATCAAAATCAATTGCAGAAGCAGCGAAAACGAGTGCCGACTTATTCCATCTAAAAGACTAACGCTATAAAATCAGCGAAAAAAAAAACGCCAACATTCTAGGCTTTTTTTATTGCTTAAGCATCAATGATGCTGCTTGAACCAATCGCGAGGAATCGGCGATAATCCTAGCCCTGAAACCTGAAGCTAGAAGTGTTTGGCAACTGGAATATGTAAGAACCTGCAACTCTAACTTAACTCGAATGAAGAAAAATCAAAATAATAGTTTGTTGTTACTCATTGCATTTACATTTCATGAAGGAAATGAGTCAGAAACAAAGTAGAAATCGTACCAAATATATATAGAAACTCTATCAAAATATAGTTAGTAAACATTTTGCACCCCTCTCCCCTACTTGATTGAATAGTAGTTATTTATGTACCAAGGCAGTGAAGGGATTCTTTATCGGACGAGTCTGAAATTATGAGAAGAGCGAGAGAAACGAGCGTGGTGAATAACAAGCGAGTCCGATAAAGACACTTTACTGACGGGGGGCATACAAAATTTTATCGCCAGGTGCTCAGAATTCAGAATATAAAAAACTGAGGCATTTTTCATTGCATTTTATTATGACAAAGTAAACAGCAAATATAGAACAAATCTACTTATTATTTGTTTTATTTAAATTGAAGGTACACCCTGAAGCACTATAAAAGTTAATTCCTGGTGTCAAGGGAGCACCACAATAATTTGTTATGAATAAATCGCAAGAAAACTATTTTCGAGCCGTAATAGGGAGAAGCGTGACACTGACAGATGATGATGTCAAAAATGTCAAAGTAAAAATACTTGCAGATAATAGTTATTTAACCAACAAGTGTATTAATGAGGACCATTAACAATTGATATAAGATTGTTAATTGCCCTTTTAATACTCGTGTTAGTTACAAAGCTTTTCCGTCGACTGTATAAGTTGTATTCGTTTCTCTCAATATTTAAATTCTAAAAATATTTGTTTCATACGCCAAAAATTAAAATATATGTTTGGTTGCCTACACCACAGGTACCTAACTGACAATCATGAAGGTTAGTAACCTCTACCCTCCATGCTGACAATATAAATATTGTATAATGTATAAGATGTGTGTTGGGTTGCCTGCAGAAAATCGTTGAGTAATGTAGGTAAATCATGCATTAATGGGTGTCATTAGTGTATGATTTTGTCTAATTTTTGAGAATGTTAATAGCATATGTTAATACACGGTTTAAGTACAACGTTTTATCTAATTCCGCGCTTTTACAATATTTAATAAAATCTTCAATTATAATGGTAATATTACTTACTTTAAATAACTGTGTCCTTAATAATGTTTTTTTTAAAAGACTATTGAATTAAAATTATGGGGTAATTGTCAGTTTAAATAATGAAATAATTGTCAGTTTTGACAGTACCTACCTAATTAAATTATTCTTTGAAACTCATGTAGTATCTCTATGTTGAAACCTAAACAGTTACGTAAATTTTTTATATAACTACTTTTCATAACTGATATATGAAGGTTATGAAAAATGTGACGTTAACTAACGTCAAGGAGTGACTTAAAGTGTCACATTTGATAGCGGAATTAGATAAAAGTACGTTTTCTTCAAATGACATTAAAAGCGGCGCTTTGTATAGTTTATATGTTTCCGTTGTGCAAATGTTGTGAAAATGTCAAGACTCTTTGAAAAGTGTTATGAACTGGAATCGTATAAACTATTAATTAGTAAAAAAAGTCTAGAATTGGACGCATTGTTTTAACCCATTATTTTCTATTATAATTTACGAGTTTAGTGATAGTTTTTTTCTACAACCCTATACAAAAAGTCGTCATTTTGTAATAGAATAGTTTCAGCGAAAACGTGATTTCCGTCACCAGTGTGAGAAAGTGTCATAACGTTAACTTTCGTCTCTATATAGTGACGAAAGTTAAATTTATATTTTCAATTATTCGCCGCCCTCGTATATAATGTTTTGACGACTTTTGCTTATTAATTAACATAGACAGGAATCATTTTTTCAATAAGAATGCATTTTTTTGCAAAATAAAATACTGTGAGAATTAAAAACAACTTATGTCTAGTTATACCAGGTTTCATTAGTTTGACACTCGGTTTGACATTCCTCTTTAATTGTTCACACTCAAAGCATTGTTAGTTTTTTGATGAGTAAGTTATCATGATTTCTGAATCGGGAAGTGATTTAGATTTTCCAAATACACCACCTGAAATAGCAAATCAAGCTGAGCAGACCTCTTTGGATAGTATATTATTATGATATAAACAGGGTTGTAGAAAAAGTATAGTGTTTCACTTGTCGAAAACATTTTTTGAAGCTCGTGAACTGTTCTACTCGTTCCAAAAAATGTTACTTTTGTCACTCGTAAAACAATATACTATTTATAGCTGCATGCTTGGAAAAATAATCGAAATTTTTTTCAATTCAATGTGTAGTGAACTGTAACTATATATTTTATTCTGTTTAAATAATTTCATATACTATTTTTTTTAGGCAATACTATTAACTCATTGAAGACTGAGATCGGGGAACTAGATAGGTAATGATTTATTATTAATAATTATTTTGTTCTCATATTTCTTCTCCTGTTGAGAAATATTCTGCTTACGGGTAGAAGAAAGTAAAAAGAAGTGACTATGTACCATATCTTTGAAATATAATATATTTATACTTTCTTGGAAATAAGAAATTATGTTTGGTACCTACTGTATGTAGCTTCTTACATTTGAATCCCTGTCTACTGCATTATGATAGTAAGTAAAGATCGTTTTATTGTTTACGAATCCAGGACCTCAATTCTTACTAAAACCTCATTGATAATCTTCTAATTTTTCTTTTACATCCCTTTATTTACTTCTGTAAATATGGGATCAAATTGCTAGAGTTAATTGTTATATAGTTAGTTTTCCCTTTTTCTTTTTATTATAATACATTAAACCCAATTATCCTAGGGCTAGATCAATTACATATTTATCACATTGTGATAATAGTATATTTTTCAAAAAAAAATTATCTATTATGTTTTTGTTCCACTGCCTGACCCTGAAAATAATCCTTTTTATTAATTTCATAGGTAACCTCTATATGTTTGACACATTCACATTTTTCAGCCAAACAGTGAAATTTATCATGAAAATAGATCAGATTAAAATTGTATATCATGCAATTTTCTATAAAAATTGCCCTTACACTTTTTCTGTAAAGAGTTACGGTTTCTGAGTTACAACGATTCAAAAATTAATATAATTACTGAATATTCTAACGATCAATTTATTGTCTATGAAGATTCTAACGCGAGAATAGGAGGTACGATAGCTCTCGAGGAATACCACCCACAGGATTTCCATTTCCCCCTGGAACCACGAGGTTCAATGGATAAACTATGTAATAGACGAGACAGAACTTGATAATTAGATGCAGAAGGCAGAGGTTGAAGGAAGACAAGCTAATTGCACTCGTTTTTGTTACGAGTATTTTTACAAAACCTACGCATCGAAACTTATCAAAGCAGGTCATTTTTTTGGAGCTCCACAAATGAACAAACCGAATGCCATTGGTGATTACATCTTGTTGAGTAGAGTTACTCTTTTAAAAAACTTCAGCTTCAATTTCAATGAGCTAAATCTTGTTGCTCAAGGTTACACTTGCATATAAAATGAGGGACTGGGATCTTTCCCTTTAATATTACCATAATTATTGTACTATTTTGTATGTATAAGCTGTACATATTACCTTTTTCAACTTTTTGCTTCGTTTTATCTCAGAAATGGTGACTCTTGGGATAAAAAATGTTGAGACAATTTTTATATAAATTGTTTTGCTTACAATTTTAGTCGGACCTATTTTATGATAAAACTTTACGTTTGGATGAAAAATGCAAAAAAAAAACATATTTGCGAACTTTGACCTTGAATTAATTTATTTTCAAATATGGGATCAATGAGGACTTTTCACATTGCATTTATATTTGACTTTCGAACATTCTCACAAATTTTCAGCTCTAGACGAACTTTTTTAACATTACCACTATTTTTTGGGCTAACTTGACGGGAAATAAAATGGTATAATCAAAAATACCATAGAAAGAATCTTCTTTATTAAAAACTAACGGAGATTCCAATGTTTGTCTATAATATGTAGGTAGTAGTCATCCTGCATAATACGACTATATCTTCTTATTGATATCTTACACTATTTTCCTAAATATTCAAATTTTCAAATTCAAATTTTTTATTCAATAATTAAGTACTTACAATACATTAAGCAGAGAAAAATATATATATATCAAAATTTCCAGACCTGGCATCATAACCTAGGCAAGATTTGCCTGTTTTGTAATGTTCCAACTCTGGAAACCCTGTTTATTTGTACATTTATATTAAATTAGGTTGGCACAATAAAGAAGTACATATAAACTGGTGTCATTCGGGAAAGAGTCGACAGAGAAATATAATTATACCTTTTGTATTTATACTAGGACAGTACCTATACAGAAGGCGAGGTTCAGATATTTACAATTTTCACTACTAAGTCTATTTATGTTACAAAACTGTGTGTTCTGACCAGCGAATGTGTTGGTCTATAATGACACCTAAATACTTTATAGAACCATCTTTTTCTATTATGGGACACTTGCATCTATTGATGCAATCTGAATTTTATTATGAAATTTAACTCCTAAATTGTATGGTTGAATGTTGAAATTTTCATTTCCCAGTTATGAAAGTCATATTCCAAATGAGTGAATATTACTTTTGTTGTAATTGTTAAAAACGTTATATTATTTATTTCAGTAATGGAGAAATTACGACATTTCTACCAAACAATATCGCAAAAGATGGACACAACGATTTTCTAACTAAATTGGGTAGCAAAGCAAAAACTTTTTCAGCACCAATTCAATTCGATTTGGATTCAAGTGGAAAACTTACAGAAAATGCTCCGAAACCGTATAACAGCTCACAGCCGTTATGCCAACTTTACGTTGGACAAAAATGTAGAAAACACTTAGCCGGGAAGTTTGTGTTTGTTCAACCACCATTTTCTCAAAAAGACATTGAAGATAAATTGGATGCTGCATTTTTGGTAATATCACAATCGAAGTAAGTTGACACATTTCAATGTTTACATCTTGAGAAATACTTTACAACTAAACTTAGGGCTAAAATATATAATTCTTAATAAATCTCAAGAAAGTGAAATGTTGGAGTATTTTTGTACATCTAAATTTAGGCTTGAAATCGTATTTTGTCAGTAGTCAGTATGTCATCTCGTGACGTCACACTCTCGAGTTCTCGTGACCTACAACGTCGTTCGGATGAGTATCTCATCCGGCGGCCAGTGCTGTGCTGCGATCCAACCAAAGTGCAAGTGGTGCATTTGCGAATAACATTATTTATTATACAGGGCTTATTTTTTTACGGCTTTTCAGACAAACAATCATTATTATTTTTATAGTTTATAAGCATTTTTTGAAATGGATACCATTAAGAAGAAGAAAACGGGTAGTGTGTGTGTATACCAATAAATATTTTGTATGAGACTATTGTTTTATTCACTCCATTCAAGGTCATCAAAAGCTCTGGCAATTTATGAATGATATTCATAATAGTATAGTTTGGCAAGTTTATCTGAAGCTATGCGGCATCGGTAAGAGGCGAGGAAAAACATGGCGCCTATCTGTCAAACGTACAAATGGCGTACGGTACCTAATTTACCAAGTAAAATTGAAAATACAAATATAATTGACAATACCAACGCCACTGGATAAATCAATATCAGTCAATTGACGAAGTGAGAGGGAAGATCTCACGCACGCGCTTGCCTGCCTGCAGCTGGTCGATACAAATCACCAATTATGTAATTCGGAGGGTGTGGTCATTATGGTTTTCGTACAACGCTGCCAGAGCTTCAAAAAGCCCATAACAAATTTGGAAAAGTGTTCATCTTTAAATATTCATAAATTGAAAAAATAATGTTAATAGAATAAATCCAAGGAAATAAGCACATTATGAAATTATAGTTTAATCATATTTTTAATATAGTTGATAATAAAAATACCCTTTTCTAATTATTATCACTACATAGTTAGCACTTCAGTTTTTTCATAGTTAAATGTGGCAATGTCGAATGTTTTCGACTGCATTCCTTTTACGGTTTCAGATAAACTTGCCAAAGTATAATACTACTGGTTCGTTCCTATATTGTGGTAATACCACAGTATAAGAACGAACCAGTAGTATAACTCTTATAAATTTCATTCATAAATTGCCAGAGCTTTTGATGACCTTGAACGGATCGCTTTACGATTTTGTTTAGGCAAAGCCACGAGTGCTCCAATTTTATCGATATGTTGCCGTTAAAGTATATAATGCAGTTATTTCATAGTGTTGAAGAAATATTTTGAATTGTATTTTTAACTCTGCATGCATAATATCTTAAGATGACAATTCGTTACGCTTTAGAGATTAGTTTTGTCTGTCAGCTTTAAGTTATGACCATGTGTTTTTAGGGTCCTTTAGCCAAGTACCCAAAAGTAAGTATAATTAGTAAGACTGTAAGTTTCGTTCTATTCACAGCAACTGCATTGCTTATTTCTTTGTTTAGTTTATAATTTAATTCACCTAAATTTGCTTCATTTCAATATATTCACTTATTACTCTGGAAGTTGGTACATTTATTTATTCCTTTAAGTAAATATCCAACACATAGAATACCTGTTATTCCATGAAATAAAGTGTGTAATATGAATTTCTAAAACATTTCTCATCAATTTTTCTCTTTGAACCTTAAGTTCATTAAAACACAATTTTTCGTGCGAGATATATGATGTAGATTATTTTACACTTTAACGAACTGCAGATCGTCATTCTATAAAATAACTAATAACCATGGAATACAAGGGACACGATCAGTTATTTCATGGAATAAATAGGTATTCTATAAAATAACGAATATCATACTTTAACGGTAGAAGACTTTTTTATTTGAAAAAATACAAAAACTAACAGATTGATAAAATCAGGACATAGGAGAAAATTTTTCAATGAAATTTGAAGGACGAGTTGTAATTGGAATATTCTTAATCAATTTGTAATAACAATAACTCAAGATCTTTTTAAAATCTTGAAAATCTTGTATTAGTATTTACTAATTTTGACTAAAATTATTCTGCTATTGCTACTTTCAGGAGATTATTTAAATCATTGTAGGTATTATGTCGTATTTAAAATAACTAGGAAACCTTATATTCACCGCTGATAGAAATAATTATTATATATATATATATATATGTATACTGGGTGTCTCATTATATTCTGACTGTTTTCAAGAGCTTATATCTCCGAAACGGTTCTAGATAATAAGATGCGGTTTCCACAGTTAGGTTTAAAATTACCGTGAGTTTTGTTGTGACACATTTATATAAATGGCGTACTTCCGGTTTACCCGCTATAAATGTGGCGTATTTTCAGAATACAGTAGATGTAATTTTTTAAATGGGACACCCTGTATATTAAGCCATTTCTTGAAAGACGCATATTTTTACTTTTTATCGGTACCTTAAAGTTTGAAATCAGTGCACAGAAAGCGAAGTTAGATAACTTTAACTGGGATACTGTAATGATTCAGATATCTTACTAATAAATAATAATCAAGGAGGCGTTAACATGTCACATCACAAAAATATTGCGATCATTGACAGAACGTCACATTGTGTTAAAACCAGTTAGAACAAGTTGGTATTTTGAACCAAAATGTTTGCTTTCAACAAGACGGGGCTCCACCCCATTATTCCAACATAGCAAGAGAATCTGTTAACCAACAATTTGGAAATAATTGGATTGGTAGGACTGGTCCAATAGAATGGCCTCCAAATTCCCCAGACCTAACTGTCCCAGATTTTTTGTATGAGGATTTGTGAAAGATAGAGTCTACAACCCGGTGCCTGCTACTATTTAGGAATTGAAAAATAACATACGGCAGGTAATGGAAAATATTCCTCTTGAAATGCTGACAGCAGCATTTGACAACTTGGTTTGATTCCACAAATATATAGACCAAGAAGGAAGACACATCGAACATTTGCCCTGAGCATGTTTTTTACAGTTCACTTTAGCTAATAAAGTTCCAACTTTATATCGAAATAATTACAGTATCCTAGTTAAAGTTATCTAACTTCGGTTTCTGTGCACCGATTTCAAACTTTAAAGTACCGTTATAAAGTAAAAATATGCGTCTTTCAAAAATTTGCTAAATATACAGGGTGTCCCATTTAAAAAATTACATCCACTGTATTCTGAAAATACGCCACATTTCTAGCGGGTAAACCGGAAGTACGCCATTTATATAAATGTGTCACAACAAAACTCACGGTAATTTTAAGCCTAACTATGGAAACCGCATCTTATTATATAGAACCGTTTCGAAGATATAAGCTCTTGAAAACAGTCAGAATATAATGAGACACCCTGTATATATGTAAATGTATTTGATATTTTTAGCGATATATCACCTATCTGCAGTAAATTCGCTGAACCGAGTGTTTGTTTTTCGGCATTTCCTTTGTGCATGGACCGTGAACAAATCGACGAATACCATACTCAACATTTCCTAGAACTTAGCAGCTTAACTAGCGACAACAAACAAAAATTCAAGAACATACGAACAAAATTGACAAATGCACTTAGAAGAATATGTAGAGATGAATGTTTATTATTGGAAAATGAACTTTGCAGCAAAGAGTACAGCATTGCCAAAAGACATTTAGTTATTAGTAAGCGTTTTATTACCATTCATTATTACGAAGATGTTTAACTAAAACGTGTCTTATTTTGGTTTTATCACTCGGAATTTCTTGCGATAATTCGTTTCTTTTATATAAGTAATTAATTTTGGAATGGTAGGTTTAAATTGAAAAAAAAACACTTTTGACAATTTTTTGCCTTCAATTGTCAAAAGTTTTCATTTTTATTAGCTTAGGGTGTATTGTAGCTCGGTAGGTCATAGTTAACTTCAAAAGGTTGTTGTAACACGAGAATTTAGACGTTCACCAACTGATTAACCTTCGAAAAGTTTACCCTCAGATCTCAGAGAGTTAACCTATGATCAAACACGGAACAATACAATTTTACTGTTTGTCTGCTTCAATTTGACAATTTAGGTTTGCAATTGACGTTTTACAGTTATTTTTGATTTCCATTGATAAGTAAAAAAATAAATGTATATAAAGATATATTTATCCCGTTTAACATTTAGTACGAATTATTTTGAACAAAATGGGGAATTGGAAGAGCTAATTTACAAGAATTTGCAGATGATGAAGACTTTCGAGAGTTGCTCGAACTAGAAATGATTCCCGGAGCCTCTAGAAACTTATGTACCCTTTATATAGAGGACATTAAAATAAATAAACTAAACTGAAATAGCTTTATTTATTATAAAAAGTTTGAAGTCAAATTATTTTACCCCTATATAATCAAAAACCCTTTTTATACCCGAAGGTGTGAGGGTAGGTATCTATATCTAAATATTTTGTTAGTAGATGAAATTAGTCCATTTCATTTTATTGTTTGTCATCTTTTTTGCTTCTTCCCATTTCACATTTCTTCTTTCTAGTATTTATCGGGCTTCCCACACATCCCTGACTGGTCTGTTGCTCATTCTTGTTGAGTGTCCGAACCACTTAAGCTTTTTTTATCTAATAACTCGAGTATTGGTTGTACTCCCAGTTCCTTTCTCACATCCTCGTTTTTTATCCGATTTCTTCGTGTTAACCCCTTCACTCTCCGCAAATATCTCATTTCCATTGCTTGGATTCGACTTTTAGATTTCACTTCCATAAAAGTAAGGATTCACTGATAAACTGTTTTATATACTGTAATTTTGGTTTTTGCACTGATTTCCTTTTTTCTTATAAATGATCTTGATAATGAGTGATACAGTTTTGATGCATTGGTGATCGTTTCATTTATTTCAATAATCTTCATTTCCGTTTTTATTTATCTTTATATCAAGGTAATCAAATACGTCTATGAAACTAAATTACTAAATATAAATGACAATTACGGAAACGAAAGGTTGAAATGTCAGCTGAAATCCATTAGTTACGTAACTCTTGGTCGACAATTTGTGTTACAACGCAAAAAGGCTTAACTACTGAATAGTGGTTAAACATAGTTTAACCTGCTGAGTTACAACACAGCCTTAATCTTCTGGCGAAGGAATCTAAAAAAAACATTAAAGATGGTCAAGTAGTACATATTTTTAGAACCTTGCTACAAGACCTCTTTAACGAAATCAATAATATATGGTCGTTAGGATAATATGCACCTAACACTTGCTACACTCGAAAAACTAAGAATTTAAAATATTTTCTTAATAATCACAACCTATACATAAAACCTTTCAAATTGCTTGTAGTTATACCGGGATCAACTTTCATTACGTTGTTTTTCTACTGCCTACAACCTATACTTTGTGGAATTTGTAAATCGTAAATGAAATAACGTTAAAACTCTATTTGTTTTCAATATCAATTAGTATAACTCTTATTATTTTTAGGTCAAATTATGGAATTAGAAGTGTGTGAACAATTACCCACAGAAATTGACATCAGTTCTAAACATTGTCTTACTCTTGGTGTTGGAGAACTTAATGTGGATAGAGGTATGCTTATCCCATAAAATGTTCTGTACCATTAAGAAAATATTTTACAGTTTTTGTGTTGGTAATAATTTCAAAATCGGTACTTTTCAACTTTTGTTTTTGCACTTATTTTAGAGCAATTATGTTACTGGGATACAGGGAAACTCTACAGAGGAGTTCAAGATAAATCTTACAGCAGTAAACCCTGTCTTAGGTGGGCACATCAGTTTCATGTTCCTACTTCTGATAATCCCGAACTGGCAGGTCACAATTATTGTAGGTAAGTTGAGTATTATTTATATTACATTTTTCAATAAATATTTGAGAAATATTTGAGAAAATATTTATTCTGTTATTAACAATTTGTTTCAGTAAGAGTAGCTTGGACTTTTTATTTTTTGAGAAAACATTTATATTTCTAATGTCATTACTGTCTTGATCACTGCCTCGCAGATTTTTTTTAAGTGAACTAAAAAAAATTTGCTGCTTAGACATATTATGTTCAGTAAACTGCTTTTCAACTTCCAATTAAATTGGTGATCTTTGTCTAGCCAGGAATTTTCACACAGGACAGTTTCTATGTAGCTTTTTTTAACTAACTGGTCCCCCAATTCATTACCTACAATCCCCGACATCCATACTAGAGTCACTGTGTTGTATCTTGCCAACCTATTATTTACAGTTTTTTACCAGAGGTGGAAGGCTAATAACGGCATCCTTTGATGTAATTCCCGGTAATATCAAGGATTGCATTTGATATATTCATTGCACACCCTTCTGTGCCTCCTGGGTGATTGTTGGTCTTACTACAGAGTAAAGCCTGTGAACCACCTCGGATCGTATTTCCCAGGTGTTCCTATAACTAGATATTCTGCATATTTTAAATTGTATGATTTTAAATTGTATATCTTTTTTAATGAATGAATATTTCTCCAGGAAAAATAACAATCTATAAAATTAGTTAGTTTTAATTAAATGAGTAGTGTAGATATTCTGCATAATTTTAAATTGTATGTTTTGATATTGTATATCTTTTTATAATATTAGCAAAATGAGCTAAATAATGGAATTAATAATAAATAATCAAATCGTCCACAACTAAATTTCACAGAAGTGGTGAAATTACTCCACTTTGGTTGAGGATCATTTAGTTGTCCCAATGGTTTTGTTATCTATATGTGCCGTTATTCTCCTATGGATACTATTCATCTATATGTGTTGTTTATTTTTCTTTTCCTGATGAATTTGCTTATTCAGGTCATCGATAAACTGCCAAAAGCACCTTCGATGTCTAGAAATGCTGCAAGGACTACTTCTTTATGCTTCAAACATCTTTCCATACCTGAGATTAAATTATGTAGGGCAGCCTCTACAGATTTCCCTGTTTGATTATCCCATTGTAGTTTGTGTAGCGGGACGCTCTTATGCATTCCTTCCCGCAAATGCATTTGTATAACCTGGAAAGTACAGGAAAGAGTAGGTGTCCTAGAGACTCTTCCTTAGTATTTATAAACCTTCCTCTCGGCCACCGAATAGAGCCAAGTTAGTTAGAGGTATCCCTTTTAAAAATCCTGTTAAATCTGATACTGTCAGGGACACCCTGCATGTCATAAATTTCCTCCACGACCTCGAGACCTCTTCTCGGACTCTTTATATTATATCCTTATTCTCCTGCAACATTTTTATCTCTTTATCTTATCTTCGTTATAGTAAAATAGTTAGTGTCAGTAAACGTTTGTAAAAAATCAACTTTAAGTGAATTTGTTGTATAGTTATATGTTTCAACAATGTTAGTTCTAGCTGTAGCTTAATTTACAAAATTCGAAAATGTATACACTTTCCTAATATATCTTGATACTTTATATATTATGGTCCCAATGAAATGAATTAATTCATTTTTTCGTGAGCCGGTTAGGGGAAAATCCTGAAACACTTTGATTTCTATTTGCAAATGAGTGCTTTGTCAGATTACTTTTTCAATTTTGACATCATCTATAAGTGACTGGCACTGTATAATTAATATATGTGGATTGTGATATTTTAAATTTTATTCCAGATCCTTTATTCTTACTATGTGTGTCGATAGTACATTTTAAACTCGTAAAATTTATATTGGAATAATAGTTTATTGTAGTTTACCAAAGAGTTTCTTGAACTTGGAAGAGGCTTAGCTACAACTTGTTTGATTACCCGACAGATTTAAAACGTGCTTCTTACTTTTAATTTTATTCTATAATAATTTAAAGTCGACTAAGTTGGTAATTCTATTGTTTTAGGAATCCAAGAGAATTAGAAAAGGAACCATTTTGTTATATTGACCAAAATCAGCGAGAAGTTTGTGGTGTTAATAAATGTGGTAATATTGACATATTAAATTAAAATTGAATTTACTGTGTGGACCCATATTTTGTGGAATCTACTCATATTACTTTTTTAAATTGAACTATTTCTAAAGAATTCCACTTGAATGAAAAAACATATATATGAAAATTCTAAATTATTTTGATTAATAGCAAAACATTATTCTAGTCAATCATTCGGTATTATACTGAATATTACCCTCCTGTATTAAAAATCCCATATGAAGCGGGATCTTATTGCGATAAATTTTTACTGAGTATAGTAACCAATCAAATTACTTAATTTCAAGTCATGTGTCAAATTTCATCCAATCACCGCTGTATTAAGGCGGCGCCAGACATGCGGCATTCGGCGAGTACCGAGCGACTGCTCGCAGAGTGGCAAGTAGTTGGGTTATTCGGCAAGGTGTGCGCGGAGTAATCACCAAATGACAAGCACCTAAACCAGATATTCGCCATTCGTTGGATGCGGATTCAGAGCGTTATACGGCCAATACTCGTTTCCTTTGATGTTGCTTCAAAAGACCGACAAACAACGGGAACTACGCGAGCACTGCACAAAGACTAAAATTGGTCATCGGCAAGTAGCGATGAACCCGTCCACACTACTTGCTACTTGGCGAGCAGTCGCTCGGTACTCGCCGAATGCCGCATGTCTGGCGCCGCCTTTACAGCGATAATACCCTACATGTGGTGTTTTCAGTTTGGTGTTTACTTTTTATTAAATATTAATTAAATGTCAAACTGACAACTGGATTAAAAATGTCCCGAAGATTAGGTATTGCATCTAACGATTCAATTAATTTACCAATTGTACTTTTTTTAACACTATTTGATTAAAATTGATAAAGTTTTGTATTGAAAATTATTAAACATCAGATTGGCAATCAATTTTTTGAAAGGTACAAAGTAAAAAATTATCTTATCGAATACTCCTCGTGTCTCTAAATACTCAAAATTTTGTCGTAGAGAATCCTTCAAGCATGTTGCTCAAAGATAATAGCCCAAGGCCGCAGGCCTTGGGCTATTATCAAGCAACACGCTTTCAGCATTCTCTATGACAAAATTATCTCGGTATTATCAAGACCCTAGAGGTATTACTACTGATAAGATGCCGCTAACTATCAAAAAGATGCCGCTAACTATCGAAAAGATCTCGCTAGCTATCGAAAA
>CAJUYI010000938.1:48227-73098 GCA_910591695.1 Galerucella pusilla | reverse complement strand
AAATTCGTTGAAATGTCGCGATTTGGACAAGATTCTTTAAGTTCTGTTCAAGGAAAAATGACCGCAAGTAAACCCAAAAATATAATACTTTTATTTCTTCTACTCGAGAAATATTCTACCGAATTACACTCGTGCATCAAAATAAACCTGATAATTTTTTATTCAAGCATGTTGTCAATAAAAACTGCATTCGGTTATTTTCATATTTTGTTAAAATATGAAAATAAACTCATGTAGTTATTAGACAACATGCTTTCATAAAAAATTATCGGTAATTTTGATGCACTTGTGTAATTACTTCCGATAATTCTGCTTCCTCATCGATAATACCTTGTTTACATTGAAATGTCAAAATTTTACTTTGAATTTGTTATTATTAACGACTAAAAGTGTTGCGAAGTTCATTGAAAAATGAACACAAACCGATTCAGTGCCATCACCCAAGAGAATATTGAACATTTAATACAAAATTCCACTCCACAATTGATGAAAAAAATAATCTTCACAAATACAACTCGTTCTCCAAATTTTATCACATAATTTTTTAGAGGCAACAACATTCAAACAAACCAAATTTAGATAAAATCTCTCGTTCTAACGGGCTCGTGATTTTATCAATTAGTTTGTTTTCATATTTTTGCCAAATAAACAAGTTTTCGTGAAAAAGAAAAAATTATCGATAACATTTGAAGCACTCGTAGTTTTCGATGATTAGTTCGATATTTAAAATATCATCGTCAGAATGGCAGAAGTTATATATTTGATGTGATGCCTACTTGATGCTTAATATTTTGGCTAGACCAAATAGTACCTAACCTATCTTGTGATTGATTTAATATATATGAATATAAAAAAAATAAGATATGATATTACAAATATTAAGGCTTGTGTATTATGAGCCCTATGGGGGTGTCCTGGATATCTTTTTCCCATTAAAGATCAGTATAACTGTGCAATGATATTGGAAACCAAGGAAAACTATACCTGCTAATCTTTACAATAATTGTTACTCAAGAGGACAATTTAATAGTGGGGAGCTCCCTAGATTTATCTTTTCATTGACGACTTCATATTATGGGTTTCTTAAGTGTCTTCTAATTTCAAATTCTTCGAGGAAATCTAGTTCTTGTTTCTTATCATAAATATGCAGGACTTCTTATTCTGTGTTAAGTGATAATGAATGTTTTTCATGATGTGATTTATCTAGTTCTTGTTTCTCATAAATATGCAGTACTTCTTGTGTGGGAATAAACGAACATTTATCGCTCAAACACATAAAGCTTCAATAGCTCTTAATTAACTTGGAAGGTGATTATAAAAATGAGAAATAATTTGATATGTTTGACATATCTATTTTTTACTTGACAGTTGTTTATTAGCAACACAAAACAATATCACGTTAAAAATTAAACACTTCTTATTCTGTGTTAAGTGATAATGAATGCTTTTCATGATGTGATTTATCTGGTTGTTTTCATATGTATGCTCGTATAGTTTTTCTAAGAAACTAACTTAGGCTTGAGATGCAATAAATCCATAAAACTTTTTTTTCGGGCTTATCGTAAAGAGTGAAAAAGAAAAAAAATTTGGTATGATCCAAAAGTCTTAGAGTTTTTAGGTAATTAACAAAATAAATACAACCCTGACACGGCTAATACTTTTATGGCTTTATTTCATGTCATTAACCCGGTTCAGTCAAGTCAATTTCTTAGATCGTGAAAAGAGCTAGAAGTGTAAATGGTGTCTAATTTCAAAATTTCGAATGGTTAGGTTAGGTCGAATAGTTTCACCAATATAGAGCATTACATTCTGGACAGTTAAGTCTAGACTTTTTTAATGGGGATATTTTCGTTTTTACTCACATTGCTTCCTGTTTTAAAATAAATTGTTGTATTTGTTGTGAACATAATATTTTTGAAATATTACTTAAAACATTACCAGCACATGTAATGGATTTGTAGTTTTGCTTTTCTTTAGTTTCTTCAGGAAATATTAGTTGTAATGCCAGTTTTTCCTCTCTTTTATCAATTAATTAATTTATTATATGATTACATGTAATGGATTACCGTTGGGTGTGGCTATTTGTTTAATTACATTAATTTCTCTTTCAAAATTAAATTTGTTTATATAGGAACTGATGTATCATTCGATTATATGCTGCTAGTTCATGTGACATTGAGGAGAAAAGACGTGGAAAAGGAATTTCTAATACATTTGAAATTTGTAACAGATAATACCTATAACTAAGTTTTAAATAAATATCTATCAAAAATATTTTACGCCACTGTGTTTATGACAGCTGTCAAGCCAGAGGGAAATGTCTACTTATTAATTCCCCTCTACGCAGGGAAATTTCCGAAGAAATTAGGTTTTTGTCATAGCAACATGTCAAAATGCAGGCATCTGATTGGCTAAAATTAACTGGTATCAGATTTTCCACTAAGTAATGTGTAATAAATAAATTATTAATTTTTTCATTAAAGTGGAATTCTTTAGAAACAGTTAGTTTCATTTGAAAATGTATATTAAAATTGATTCAATAGTGATACTTGTATTAATTTTTTAGTTTATGTATTTGGTACCTACATAGGAGGCTCGATCGTAGCTCTTATTGCAGTTGTAATTGCTTTTGCCTACTGTTATTGCAATCGAAAAAGCAAACTAACCAGAAATCTGCAGAATGTAAGTAAAATGTTCATCTTATATTCGAATATATTCATTTATTTACTTGTATTTTTGCTTAGAAGGATTTACCGCAAGTAAGTAAGAATATTTACGGTAGTCCCGGTCCCAGTGCTCAAATGGAAATGAATTCTTTACTACCACCTCACCTTCCTCCCCATAGAAGTCATCACGGCCCTAACAAAAACAGTATTCAACAAGTGCCCCAGTATACTTTTAAAGAAGTTAGATTCATAGATGAATTAGGGGAGGGAGCTTTTGGTAAGATATTTATGTTTTAATTGAAATGAGCTAATTAACAGTTAAACAAAGTAGATGAAATACGAATAACGTAATCTGGAAAAAAATTAATAGGTGCTGTTTTTAAACATTTGTGAAAATGTTTATGCTTCACAACAGTTATATAAAAATGTAAACTTGAGAATAAATTTTATTAAAGTCAACTGCAACATAATTTAACTGTTAATTTCGATTTTGATAACTGAATCAGTGAATCAAAATTTCATCAGCTGCTTAACATTATCACTTAGTTATTACAAGACTGTCAATTTTCTGGATTTTCTTGATAAATAGAGAGATATCGCAAGCTCTTTTTTGGGTTCCGCTAGTAAAGAGAAACGTAATTTTGATATATAAGAATGCGCACTTTTATCCATACGTTAGAGTTATTGGAAACACGAATTTACTGCCTTGCAGTAATTGTGATGACCTTGAATAAATAGTTAAAAGAGACTTAAAATTTTTGGAGTTATTGAAATATGAAACTCTATAATGACATTATATTAAGGTAGGTACATTGTTTTAAAAAATGTAACCTCACTTTTTTTAAGTACATACCTTTTTATCTTCATTGGAAAATATTTATTATTATTATTTTATATTCATTTAATGTATTCTATTAAAATCTAATATTGAAAGTTAGGCTGTATCCAATCCAGTTGTGTCACAGATAACACAGATCACCTACAAATTGTGACATATAAATATGAAACATGAAATAAAGTCGGGATAGTGCACTGCAGTAATCGCGCACAAATATATGTCACTATAAGGACAGCACTATTACTGCTTGACCTTATAAAAGTTCCAATAAGTCTCTAATAACGTTCAAACGGTATTTAGGACGAAATTAAGGAACCTTATTTATGAATTAATTAAAAACGTTTTAATTGATTATATTTAAAAGAAATTTTTCTGAATAAACAAGAGCACGAAAACTGGACTAACATAACTTATTTCACAGATGCTCTCGTTTTTGTAGTCAGAAGATTTTCCAGTCTATTTATTATTATGAGTAGATTTTTAATTAACTAGTTTGTTTCAATGTTCTCTATAGTTTGTAGCTTAGAAATACTTATTGTATCGATCTATAGTTTTATTGACAGCGTCGGCATTTTGATTTAGTGGTATGTGATGGAAATCAAAACTTAAAATCTCACCATTGTGAAATTTGAAAAAAGGAGTTAGTTTGGTTGGCACAGAATGTTCAAACCTTAGAGCTTTCTGAGTTCTGGCCGAAAAAGCAGGTCAACCTGTCAGGAGTCAATGCCATTCATTGGATGGGAACTCTTTTACAATAAACATGGCCACAAGAAAGTGGGTGGCCCAGAAATAAATGGATTGGTGGGAAATCTCACCAGGACAACCAGAACACCTAAGCCAGTGCCACTACCTTCCTAGTGAGTGATTTCTTGTACTGGCGATTAGAAACCATCGGCAAGAAACTACATGGAAGTCTTAATCTCGAGACTGATTGACATATACTCGGGCTTTAAAGTATAATTAATATTCGGGGGACCACAATATATCAGAAAAATAAAAGAAATACTTTGTAGGATTTATATAGTTTCTGTACTGTTGTTCTGTTCTACTGTATCTGAGTCAATGACCTTCGTAGGCGAGACACGTTAATTTGAATTAAAAAAATATATCCTATTTATAGTCGATAAATGTTCTTCCCAATTTTTTTCAGGAAAAGTGTACAAAGGTGAACTTAAAGCAAAGACTGGAAAAATGTTTGTAGCTGTTAAGTCGCTAAAAGAAAACGCTAGCGCTAAAACACTGGCAGATTTCCAAAGGGAAATTGAATTAATATCAGAATTAAAGCATCCCAATATCATATGTTTATTAGGTGTGGTTATGAAGCAAGAACCAATGTGTATGCTGTTTGAATATATGTCAGAGGTATGTGAAATATTTAGATATAATATGAATAAGTATTGCTAATAATAATTGTGAGACATCACAAAAATCTGCAGTCTCTTGATGAGATAAAATCAACCCATCTAGTAAAAATTAGAAGTAATACAGTTGAAAAAAAAAGGATACTTATATAAACGAATGAAATGAAACTTATTTACTAGTTAAAATAACTGAACAATTATTGAGTTGTCTGATTATATTATGGAGTATCTAGGATAGTTATCATTTGGTTGAGTCAAACAAAAATTGTTCATTGACAGAATCAGTTCTTTTCTAATCTATACTTTCTTTTAAAATAAGAGGAGCGAATCGAATTTAAGTTGGCATTTCTGCAGCCTAGTGATTGATTAAATTGCCGTCCGTTTCACACAGCTTTTTTGATTGTCAGTTTTGTGTTTATATGAAAATATTATAACTTCTATCTTTATTAGGTACATCTTTTTCACGTTTGTTGTTTTATTTTCAACTAAGTATTATATTCCAAACAAATTATGTGCTATTTTTATTATTTATTTAATTTAATAAACAAAATCTATGCTTGTTTTTTCTTGTTAATAATGTATTATATTTCCAAATAAAATCTAGTTATTGTAAATATTTTTACATCAAGTTTTACTTACATTACAGTACATTATTACAGGTATATTTCGATATCAAAACTTCTGTTGGCTTCTAGTTTGTGCCCAAATGTAAATAGAGAATAATTTAAATATAAAGTAGATTTTTTGTACATACGTTCAATTTAACATGAATTACTTATAATAACCTTACATTTTGTTCACAATAATGTGACATTTGGTTACAACTTTCACCATGGCCTGTGGCCAATGATGATTCAAATTCTAGACTTGCATTGATTTCTCATTGGACACGACACCTGCGAGCAATATAATACATACGTCACATAATTGTCAATTAGTTCGAAACGTCTGAACACGACCCTTTCGGAACACCCTCTTAATCTAGTAACTTTTAGTGGTGTAAGTGAGGTTTCTTAAAATGCTCCTCCTAGTTTAAAAACAAGGTATAGAATAAAACAACTATTCTTTTGCAAAAACATGGAAGAGATCAAATTTAAAAATAATACTTATGAAACTTCAACGAGTTGGGTAAAATAATGTGACACCTATATGAAGATTACTGGTAGAAAGATAGTAGTTTTCAGTACAATATATGGAAAAAAAACTCCTATTGTAATCTAGGGACAATTTTTCAATTTTTTAAATCTAAATTTATTGTTTTATTTTATAGTAACCCAACTCTTCAGGCTGTTGTTCAGTATCATATCCCTTATCACATTTAATAAAATTGCCAAGAAAAACTTGTATGAAACAGGCTGTCCAAAAACTCTCCTGCCCAACGCGAACTACATACTAGATGTTTATATCCGAGTTTATATCTAACCCTAACCTAGTTTACCTTCATTTAAAAGTCCCTCCTAAGGGCTTAGTTTTTAAGTATAACTCTCAAATAAACTTCAAACATAGTATAACCGTGCAGTTCACTATAAACCCGATATTTTATTGCCGTTACAAGCGTTCAACATAAGAGGGGCAACGGAGAAATCTGCAAATTTTTTTGGGTATTAGTTTTTTTTTTAAATTTTACATTCAATAAACAATTACAAGGTTTTAAAAAAAGTGAACTTGTTTGAATTAAGAAGAATTGACATTACGTCAAATTGCTTTGAAGTTAAATAGTTATTTGTTGTTATTTCGATGTTTATCGACCACTACGCAGCTCGCACAGGGGTGCGATTTTCGAAACCATTAGGGAGTAAATCGAATACGAAAAATTGCCATTTTCGTATGAAATTTGAATAACCTAATTTTCGACATGCTCAAACGGTAATCGTATACGAGCACTTTCGTATGGCTTGTTTCGAGTGGGTTTATTCCATTCGAATAAATATTTTCGTGTACGGAAAGTGTAAATTCACATAGCCTAGAATGAAAATATTTGTGTTTGGTATGTCATTAATTTGAATAATAAATGATATATTCAGTTTTGATGATTTAATTCATTCAAACTTCATTAACGCTATACAAGAAGCGGAAGAGTTAGCAGGATCTTTAACCCATTCATTGATCCTTTCGAGGATTATTCAGAAATATTGTCACATTTTTTATTAAGAGCAGCACTACAACTTGAATCTCCCATTTTTTAACAATAAACAATAATAAAGGAAAAATGCTAAATAAATAATATCAGAAGCCAGTTTGGGCTCACAGTAGTTGGTATATTCTTTGCATAAAACTAATAGAACTGCATAGATAAGGTATATTCTTTGCTTCTCAAATGTCAAAAGTGACAAAACCATACGATTATGCAGTGTTGCCGGCTGTTAAATTCTTCTTGTACGAACGTTAATTCAAATGGTGTTGAAAAATACACATTTAGCACCGTATACGAAAAAATTCATGTGGAAATAACCGTACACGCATAATATTCGTGTAAACTCGAAAATCACACCCCTGATCTTTCGAATCTGCAAACGGGGTATATAAGTATCCTAACAACATCTCTAAAAATCAGGACAATGTTTTTTGTGACCTACAATATTGTGAATGACTGACCTAACAATTTTTTTTTTCACTTTTGAAGTACTACCACACCATTGACCAAATAATGATATTTTAGTCTTAAGAAAATTGTTCAAACTTTTATATAATAATGATTGTTATTGTTTCAGGGAGACTTACATGAATTTTTAATATCAAATTCTCCTGAAGAGGGAAAATGTTTAACTCATAATCAGTTTTTAGATATAGCTATTCAAATATCACAAGGTAAGAATTATTGAAAATACTTACACTTTGTTTTTCAAAAATTGACTAGTATTTTTCCATGTTTCATATCAACTCAAGCAAGTTTCTGTTGCATTCAGTCCACGGGACAATTCTGATATTTTTATAATAATTTCATACTTGGAGCTGGATTTATAACCTCTGTTGTTCCCGTTGCTCGTCGTGTCTTCCACGTTGTGGGCGATTCGCTGTTCACAAGTGCTTCGTTTTTGTATCAATCTATCAATGAAGTAAGATAGTAATGAGTTCTTCAACAGCAAATCTATTATCAGTAGTAATAACCCAAGGACATTGATAATTGTTCGAAAAAATTTTATGACAGATTTCGAAAGCTTGTTGCCTACAAAGCTTGAGAAAGTTGTCATACAATTTTTAAGCATTTTTCAATGTCCGAGGGTTATTCGGATAGAAAATTTTTTGCTAACTATAGAAAAAATACAGATCTAAAACAATTTATCTAAAGGTGCAATTAACAAAGGAACAATTAGAAAACTTAAATGTGATATTTCGAAATATTAAATATTTGAAACTTCAAAGTCGAAATAAATCAATATGTGTCCATAGCAACGTGAAAATAGCCCATGGTCTGTTATCAGTGTAATGTTGACATGATTGGGTGAAATTGTTCATGTGATAAAAAATGAGGAAATTTGATTGGTTCTTGGAACTGTGAAAAAATTTTCAATATAATATGTAATTGGCAAATGTTATTATTTAACTTAAGAAGTAATGTAGAAAAGAAATTTCAAATTCTTCAGAAATACTGCCAATTATTATAATATCTTTTTCAAACAAAACAAAAAATAAATATATTTCGCGCAATGGTCTGAGTGCAGCCAGACCAAGTACTCTAGATAACACAAGCGTATTCCTATTTTGATACTGCACGGCCGTCTTTGAGGCGTTAATAATAGATATTAAGACACGTAGCACTAACTTCAGTTTTCATTGGTGACAACAGGATATGAAATTTGATTCATTTGGAGTAGATAACGACGAACAACACGTCAACAACGGCTTATAAACGCATGTATGTGATAGCAATGTTTCATTTTCGAGCAACGGGTATCATGAACATCCAGTAACGAACAAGAGAGTTGATAAATCCAATGGTATCGGTTGTTTTATCAGAAATCCTTACCCTCCTTTATTATTTTTGGTTACTTTTTTTGCTATGATTCAAAGTTAAATAAATTATTTTCAAAATACAGGATGGTAAATTATAAATTTATTCTAATACTTATATGTATTTATAATTTCAGACTGTTTTAATAACTGGATGAATATTCCATTCATATTTGCCTTATACTCAGGTTTTGTTAATTTTCTTAGAGTTTTTGTAATGTACTATGCCGTTTTTCTTTGATAATCCCATGAATTTGTTTTCTTAGATATGTAATCGAAGATTCATTGAATAAATTATAGGAAAATACTTATTTGCAATGTTTAATTTAAATACGAAGTACCTACTTTTTTTGTTGATTTTAGGTATGGAATACCTTTCATCTAATCATTATGTACACAGAGACTTAGCAGCGAGAAACTGCCTTGTATCCAAAGATTTAGTGGTTAAAATAAGTGATTTTGGATTAAGTAGAGATATGTACAGCTGTGATTATTATCGGTAAGAAACAATTTTATAAAACTGCGTATAGGTACCAAACAAAAAAAAAACAGTTTCCCTGTTAATTTTGTTATATTGACACTATTGAAAGTATCATTGGCTACTGCGATTTTCTGATTATTTTGGAAACATATGTATTTCGCTTCATGTTCGTTTTTAAATCTTCCGCTGTATCGAAATGAAGAAGGCCTGAAATGCATTGATATAAAAACCTAGTCACGTTAGGGTTTCACCTGGAAATGGAACAGAATAAGCTGAATTTTTGTGTAAACTGTTATTTTAGCATTCTGAATACTGGATCAAAAGTCTCATAATAGAGATATATCGCAATACATTGGATATACTTGAAAGTTGCAAGTATTTAAATAACCAATGTAACCTATTTTACATTTATTTTCGAGTTTGTAGTCTAGTAGGTTTTTTGGTGTATTAATAATAATTATTTTATTATTTTAAGTAGAATTTTTAATCAATTAGTTTGTACATATTTTTTTTTATAGTTTTAAGGGCCGGTTTTACAATAGTGGTATAAAACTCTCGGTATAAGATTCTAGCATTTTACAAAACAGGTATAAGTTTAACCATGGAATAGGATACTCGGAAAGTCTAGAGTAAGCTATACCGTCGCCGAACAGACAGATATGTTGGTTACTCTACGAATAACCTCAAAAAGTGACAAAAACCCAGGTTTTATACACTAGTTTAACACTTGGATTTGGAAGCATGAACTTTTATTTTTATTTGTAGTGAATAAACCTATAAATTATGTCTGTTAAAATAAAAAAACGAACGCGCTGTAGCTAGCTAGTCGATATTTCTTCTCAGATTTGCTCTTTCTAACCTAAATTTGGCCACAAACTCATCGTCATCTAAGGTTTCGAAGTAATTGATCCTACAATAACGAATTATTAAAAAATTGATATAATTTAGAAATAATTTGAGTAGTTATCTTTCACGTATAGTTTTTGGTTTCCTTCATAGCGGAACCATATCTTCTTCATCGGAAGATTCAAATATTGGAAGATCATATACATCCATTTTAAAATAATAAATAGACTCTCTTACGACAGCAAAAGTTATCAATAATAAAAAATCAGCTGAAATCCAATAACAACACTTTTCGTTAAGTTTTAGGTTAACGAAGAAAAACATCCCATATGACAGGACTGACAGGAGATATCAATTTATATGAACTACTTTAACGTTACTCCAAGAATTGCTATACCGGTGTAAAAAAACATCGTAAAAACAACTAGTTTTTTACTAGGTATAAACTCTGGTATAACTTTATTCCCAGAATAACTATACTGTTATTTATACCTCGTATAAATCTCTCTTGTGAAACCGGCCCTTTTATTGTATAACAGACGTCGAAGTTAATAACTATCACAATGCCTTACAAAGTTGAAAATATCGTGCAGATATCCCAACCCCGTTTAACTTCTTTAAACTCCAAGTCTGTCGGAGCACATAGCCCGAGAAGTAGTTGTTAATTTTTAGTGAACAGACTCTTTTTATTCATACGTTTGGGTTGTGCTCAACAACCCAGGCACTTTAGCTGAATCTTTGTACCATTACCCATGTTATCTACCTACTTCCATTCCAGAAGCTTCGTTTCTTCTATATAGGCCACCAGTTTAACTGGAGGGATCTTCAGTAGTTGTGATGGTTGTAATTCCCACTCCACTCCAAAGTGCTTCGACCTGAGTCCTTATAAGTTCTCACAGAAGCAGAGTATATGAGTAGGTGTTTCATCGTAGAGTTCACATTTTCTGCACATAGGTTCACTAACTTTGCCCATCCTGTGCAGAAGCTTCCTTAGGGTACAGTGTCCAGTCACCAGGTCGGTAGCTGTCTTCAAATTTCTCTTACCCAGTTTCAACAGCCTTGACGAGAGTTCCTTGTCTACCTTATTCAGTAAACGGCGATGTTTTCATCAATGCAGGCTATAGCGGTAATTGTTTCTGCTTGAAAGTTGTGTATAGATGATGATATTCACTCGCTCAGTGTTCATCTAGTATTATCCCAGTTATTTCAATGTGACTTTCTCGAACGTTGTTCGGGGACCATAAGTCTCCCGATTTCAGCCTAAGAATTTCCATCACTGCCTCCGTCATCACAAAAAGTTCCAAAGGAGGAAGTCCAACAAGAGCTTCCATTGATGCCGTCCCTGTGCTGTTCATTGCCCCAGTAATACCAAGGAAAGCTTAACTTTGGATTGCAATTAATATGTTCACTGCTGAGGACACTTCCTCCTCCACTAGACTATTGTTCCATAGGTGATCGTTAGTCTTATCACAGTTGTGTAAAGCCAGTGTCCACCTCGGGTCGTAATCCGCAAGTTTTGCACATTACTTATCTGCATTGCCAGAATAGCCTAGTCACCCTGGTAGTAATAGTGTCTTCCAATTCAGTTTGGAATCAAGGATCACTCCCAGATATTTAACTTCCTTTTGATATTTCTAGTTCATCTCCGAACAGCATTACTCTACCCTGCGGAAGAACTCTGTACACCATTAGCTCCTTGTCGCCTTGTTGAGAATTTACTCAACATGTTTTTCCAGAAAAGTTTTTTCTGTCTAGTGTTATTCTGGAAACTTACTTCGTTGTTCCTGTCCATATTTACTTCAATAAACACGATGCTTCATACATGGTGAAGCTTCGGACTCACTGGAAATATAAACTTCTAAAACTAGCGCGGTTACGGAAGAATTTCTCCAAGAAGCATGTTGTGGAAAGAAGGAGGAGACGTAACCCGAGTCCTTGGATATTGGGCTCGATACAGATCCCTACCACTGGTTAGAGCACTAGTGGGTTCGGATAAATTTTCGGTTAGTGGTAGTATGCTCCCGACGTCGATGATTTTCTTCAGTTGCAGAAATAAACCGACGTTAAATAACCAAAGAAAAAAAATCTGTCATGTAATATCAAATTGTACTGCTGAAACTGATGCAAATTGCATATGTTAAAAAATATTTTTAGGTTTAATAGGTACTAAATTTGTTGATCATATTGTTTTTTTAATTATGTGGAGAAAAGTTCAATAACTAATTGGTATTTTTTTTTTATTAATAGAGTACAATCCAAATCACTTTTACCAGTTAGGTGGATGCCTCCAGATTCTATATTGTATGGAAAATTCACTACAGAAAGTGATGTTTGGTCATATGGAGTAGTTTTATGGGAAATTTATAGTTACGGATTACAAGTAAGTGTTATTCTGCTAAAACACAATGTTTATTTTAATAGTCACGTTAAAAATACTCACTGAATTGAGCCTTAGTGTTCTAATTGTACCCTCTAATTGTACGGGTGGCGCCACCTTGACACTCCCGTCAGTACCTCTAACACAAATCAGATGGTTGTGAACTTCGCTAACAGCCGAAAAAGAAGATTCCTGTAATTTTACAGTTTTTGGCGGCATATTCAATATTACTATAATTTCACTTTCATTGCAAAATGACATTTATGGTCCATTTTTTGATATTTCATTTAAAGTTACTTAACATTAGATTGATATTAAAATAATAACAATCAAATAGTCAAGTAAAATTTAAATGAAATGTCAAAAAATGGACCATATAATGCCTTAAGTGAGACAAATAAAGCAATAATCATAAAGCTTATATATTTTATTGAATAAAAAAAGTATACAATAAACGAAACGTTTATTTACATATTTCAATGACAAACATGAAGAAAAATAAATGTTAGGAATTCAACAACAATGCTGGGAAGTTCAAAGCTGTATGGAAGAATATCTACTTATGTCAATTTTCATTTAATGAAACATGTTTTCTATAAAAATGGAGCTTACCGGGTGCACCTCACATTACAGTCTTTCACAATACGTCATATTCTCGACATTGTCTCTTGAAATAAAAGTTCCACTATAAACAATAAAAACCACCTACAATTACCCAATACACACACAAATAGTCAAAAAAGTTTTTAAAAACGAAAACTTGGTCTGAAGTCAGGTTGGGATGTCAGGGCTGATATACGTGGAAGAATCTGCAACTACCACTAACGGCGTACAGTTCTCACTAAATTAAAAATTTTAGTATTGACGGGACTTCCTATGTGGCAGCACCCTCGCGCCTTCAGAGAACCCCTACCTGCATTCTTACTAAATATTGGCTCAATAACAATATTAGTTATGCTAACTTGGACTAGACAACTACAACGTTTATAAAAAGGACTGCTGTATTGAAAAAAATCTCCTTCATCACTCATCCTCTCTGACCCATCGATTGAACCGCTTTTTGTGATATTAGATAGCAAATTTTTATTTGGAGCTCTATGAGGTAGAACAACCTCAGTCTCCAGCTAACATTTATCAGTTCCTCTCAGAACGGCTAAATGATCTTGAGTGAACAATTTTCTACTTTAAAATTTTATCTGTGAGGTGATTATAATCTCCCCTTGGATATTTGGGTTAAAGATAACTGCTGTTCTACAACTGTAGGAGGCTGCACATTAAGCAGTAGTTGATGCTTTTGATGTTGTTTCCAATTTATATGCCTAACACAATTTGTTCCAATGCAATTGTATGGTGAATAGTAGAAATGTTATTCTTGACTGAAGAGCTTGATATTTTCAAAGCAATGGATGTTTCAATTTCACCTGACTTTCATCATTGTCCTTTGGTGACTACCATAAAACGTTGATAAGAAGTCAGTTTTTTATAAAGAATTTCATTACAACTTCAATAATGCAATTTTACAACCATTTATCAGTGTTTAGAATGTATAGAATGTCACGCAATGTAGATATGAAATATCCCTGTTGGTATTTATCATAGCTCAAACAGTTTGGTATAGGGCCAAATTAGAGCTTACAAAATTTATAATACTGTCGAGACACATTCGGAGAATTTTGTTTATTTCAAAAATCATCATCATCATTAGATGTCACTAAAGGACCTGGGCCAGATGGTATATCGCATCTTTTTTTTAGAGAATTCAGTTTCATACTTTCTCGACCACTTTTTCATATCTTTGTTTTGGAAACTTCCTACGTCACTCCAATATATAAATATGTTAACAAATCTGATATTAAACACTACCGCCCCATATCCATCACGATTTCTGAGAGTATTATTACTGAGTTTCTCGCTTATGATTGTTCTAAATTCCCAGCAATTCGGTTTTACTTTGGGTAAATCGACAAAACTGAGTTTGTTAACTTATGTTGATTTTCTGTCTGAAGCATTGGAAGAAGGCACTAAAAATCTTCTGTAAGTTCCTTGTGGCATTACTTATTCTTTTTTCTCTTATTTTTTTGGGAATCAAACCACATTAATGTTTTTTATTTCGATGTTTCGGTAGCGTTCCAGCTGCCGTTGTCAAGATTAACTAGTAATGAAATAATTTTTGGTCCCTATCTGACACAACGAAAAAAAATGTTCACATTATTGTGGTTTGATTCCAAAAAAAATAAGAGAAAAAAGGCACTAAAAGTTGATTCAATCAACACCGACTTTTTCAATGCCATTGACAGAATTAATCATGAGCATTTGGTCCAGAAACTCAATTCATATGACATAATATGTGGTTCCATGTCAGACCTCAACAGGTACGACTAAATTATTTCTATTCTCATGCATTTTCTCTTACTTTCTGGAGTCGGGAGTATCCCAGAAGTACATGGGTCCATTACTTTTTAATATCTTTATCAATGATATTACCAACTGTTTTCATGAGAACAGCGTTCTTCTATTCTCATGACTTGAAATGTTTTAAAATTATTAACAATTGTGTAGAAGCCTCATTGTGGCAAGTAGAACTAACTACTCAAGGGCGTCGCCAAGGAGGTGCAGGGGGGGCAGTTGCCCTCCCCTAGAGATCGAATGTAGCAAAGCGAATAAAGTGCGAGGAATTGACTTCCTTACTTACTAATTCCTTCTTTCCCAAAACGGAAAAAGCATTGAAAATTTTGATCGCTTTAACATGCACGACCTGTACAGTAGAGCTATCCTTGCAGCCTTAGAAGACAAAAAACATGACTAAGAAGCACCATGGCAGAAGATCGCTTTAATGGTCTGGCCATGATGAGTGTACACAGAGCTATAATAAATAGAAACCGAAATAATTTTAATGATAAAGTGGTTGAAAGTCTTGCAAAAAAAAACCCGCAGGTTGTGTTTTAATTGAATATTATTTTTGTCAAATTAAATAATTATCACTGTGTTTAAAAGTTTGATTCAGTTATTGTGCTGTCGAGGGCTTGTAAAGTTTTATACATCGATATTAGAACCGTTCTTATTATAATCATCGAGGCAAAGACTTCCTAAGTGTAATGCTTCATGCTCTCGGCGTTCATATTTCTTATCCTCTTTAATATTGCCCCATTGGCCCCCCCCTCAGTCATAAGCTGGCGACGCCCTTGAACTAACTAACTTGTCTACTTGGTGCTCTTGTAATGAAAATGTTGGGTTTTGTTAAATAAATAAATTTACAAACATAAATTCTATAAAAATTCTTTACTTTTCGTTAGTTAGGGTTCATCTTTATAATTGCTCATTCATTTGGTATCCTCACTACTTACTCACATAAAGAAAATTGAAAAAGTCAAATTTTTTTTCGCTATATAGCATCTTAATGCTCATCGTGATTACAATGCAGGGCAACATCAACTGGGCACCTTCTCTCGACAGCCGCAAAAAATCTTTTTATTGCTATTTAACATTTTAAATGGTACTTGTTACTGTCCACGGTTTCTCAATAAGATCTGCCTGTCCGTCGAACTCGCTTAACTAGGCAGGTGAGAACATTTAATGTGCCTTTCCATCGATACAATTATGCTTTCCACTCGTCCCTGCATATAGTCATGTGACTAGCAAATTCTCTGCGGATTTTTTGAAGATTTTCAGAAAATTTGATGTGCAAAATGATTTTACATTATATTTTTCATAATTTAATTTGTTATTTAACTCTTTAGCCTTACTATGGTTACAATAATCAAGAAGTTATAAACATGATACGATCAAGAAAATTATTACCTTGTCCGGACGCTTGCCCTAGCTATTGTTACGCACTTATGGTAGAGTGTTGGGCAGAGCAGGCTAACAGAAGACCAAACTTTAGCGAAATTGTACATAGATTAAAGATTTGGCGACAAAGTGGGTCCACAAATGGTAAGTCGTTTTCTCAGTATTAATACTATAAGTACTTCAAAATAATCAGGTTATACATCGATAACTTGTTGCATAATTACAAAGAGTGTCAGTTTGACAGTTTAAATTATTCTGTCAAACTGACACGATTTGTAATTATACAGGAAGTTTGAGGTGTATAACCGTATTTATTTTGAAGTGCGTATTGTATTTGATACGATTATTTGTTGAGTAAATAGGTATAAACAAATTATTAATTTAGATACAAATTGGTACAATGGAAATTACAATCCAAATCGACTCATTTTTGATAAACGTCAGAATTTGACGGTAATGCTAGTTTGTGTGTTATTGTATATTGATGTCGATGTGGTTACTATGGAAATTAAAGTATTGTTAGATTTTCTATTGGTAGAGCTACTCTATGTATAATCAGGTATTATCGAAATTATACGAGGTAACTTTACTAAATTGATCGTTCTGATTGGTTGAAAATGATACGAACAAAAGGAACTCCAATATAAAAGGAAATATAGTTCGAATTTGCCATATTTGACCTAACTACTATTAATGGAACATTAAGGTTAATCTTGTTATTAACTATTTTGGGAAATTAAACCACAATATTTCTCATATTTCTTAATTCAACGTTTCGGTAGCGTTCCAGCTACCGTTATCAAGAACAATAATTTTTTTTTAATTATGGTCCCTATCTGACTAAAAAAAATCTTGTTCTTGATAAGGGTAGCTGGAACGCTACTGAAACGTTGAGTTAAAAATATAAAAAAGATTTTTGTTTAATTCCCAAAATAAACAACGATAACAATAATGAACATAATGAATAAGGAAAATACATGTTAATGTTTTGGTTAAATTTGTATTGTAAATGATCTTCTAACTGAAAAATCAGTATTGGAGAGAACATTGTTTCCCTTTGTATTATCGATATAGAAGAAATTTTTCTATATTTGAGTAAAACATAGGCAACATTTTAACAAAGAACTCTCCAAATTAAGTTCTGGGATCACATCGAGTACAGTACTAGAACAGCATCATGCGCAAACTGCAATTAGGAATGTTTCTTGAATTAACACACATCAACATGTTTGACGTTATGAGCATATTAGTTCCTCCAATTCTAGAGCCAAATGAGGAATCGTTGTATTATCACCCCAAGGTACAATTTTTGTACCGTTCCAAAAACTATACATCAGATTTGTTCCAACGACGAATAAAAACTTTCCGAGAATAGACAATAATTATAATCAAGGATAGAAATTACGCGACGTTTTTAGATATAATATTGGACATCAATAATAAATATGCGGCATAATTCAGCTAACTACTTTGGAACGCCAAACAAGTGTTCAAATTACATTACCATTCATTTGTCTGTAGTTATTTTGTCATGGATCTCGCAAGAAAGTTGATGGTTTCCAAATTTTAAATTTTCATTTTGCTGCACTATCCGTTCTCCATATATTAACAATAGTTAGTTTAGGCCGAGGCTGGTTCACCTCAATATTGATTAATATATTACGAGATCTATCAGATTAAAAGAGAAACTAGCTCCTTTTTTGGCGATTGGATAGTTGCAACCAACTTGTGCCTATGAAATATGTAATGATTCTAACCCTAGAATTTATCAGCAGTGACTGGGTGGTGTGAGATGAAACAACTTAAGAGCTAAATCCTACATGTTATATTTTTAATAATGAATAATCATTATTAATGTTATTTTAGGAGCATATTTTAAAACAGCACCCACTCCACAGAAGTTCAGTCAAAGTTCAAAATCCAGTCATACGTCAGATTCTCAATCTGGATGTCTTTCGGGAGAAACTCAAATGTCATTTACATGGGAACGGGATCGGCACAAACCTATATCAAGTAGATTAAATGACAGTCAAAGCAGCCTAACATCACGGTGAGTGCATGAATAATAATGGTTTTTCTAATAATGTTCTCAAAGTACCTACCCAGTTTTATATGCACTATGTTGAATTCATAATTTATTATCATACCAAATACAACAAATAAATAATTATCATATTTACCAGTACCCTTTTAAACGATGAGGGCCTTGGGTATGCCGATGATATCGTCGTCCTTGTTGTTGGAAGGCACATTACCGTTCTCAGGGACCTCATGCAAAGGGCTCTGAATAGGATACAAACGATTGTCGAGTCTCTGAACATTTAAAATTGTGGCTATGACATGGAAGATTATATATAAAATATTCTATCAACTGCATTCAATTTTATTTTCAGTGCACTGTCTCATTTGTATGTCATTGTCATAGACAGAGTGCTTAATAATAATAAAAAACACTAATTTCATCATTTTAATTCAATTTAAATGAGAGTTTTACTTACCTTCAATTCAATTTGATTTTTCTGTATATTATTTTGTATACTTATTAATTTGGATTTATTGTAAAATTCTGCGGACCTATGATGGTATGGTTTTGAAAGTTCACTTACACATAATGATATTCAAGTTGATCTTATTGATTGCGTTCTTTTGACTGAGATATCAGCTCTTTTCAGCCACAGAATACACCATCCCAAGAAGAAACGAAGCTTGTTCTATTTTACAATTCATTATCTGAGTGCGCATGTCTGACAGACGCCATTTTAAGCCCGTTATCTGTCAATGATATTTGATATACTTACACATATAATTTCGATGACAATATAGAAAATAAGAATCATTTGATTAAACAATAGCTCATTACTTTTAGCTAATACTAATATTTATATATTTTTCACAATATTTGTTAAGCTATTAAATTAAATTTAACAATTCATAAATTGAGTTTCAATTAAAACTTTGTCGAAACAAGTCTTAAAAATAAACAATTTATATTTGAGATTCTTTGGTTTCACTTTTTTGCGTGTAGTTAACATTTAATTTACATTTTTTTAACAATTTCCTCAGTGTAACTTGATCCGTTATCTGTCAACATCAGTTTGAAGGTCACGAAATTTTGCCCCCAAAACATCAAAGGATTTACGCCGGTTTTCTTTTCTTGTTTGGCTGGTGTATTCTGTGCTTCAGCTTGGGTTATATGAGATAAAGTGATGTGAGTAAGCACCAAAAAAACTCAATTGATCCTTGCGATCTGCTGAAACAACAAAATTAAATTCAAAATATAAGACAGATTTGTATCAGCATCTAATGAAGTTATTCTTTCAAGCAAATTTAATATTTCTTCGTACCCCCACGTCATTTTCGACTCAAGTCAGCATCTGTGCCACGGAGTATCTGTGAAGGTAGAGGAAAAATCTCAGCTCACTTCGAAATGAGCAAATAAAAAAGATCTGAGATCTCAGTCACAAATATCGCGTGCAAAAATTGTGGAAAATAGGATATTTAGAAGTGTGACATAACATTTCTCAAGTAGACGTTCAACTCGTGCTTGTTAAAATTTATATTTTCCATGTAGGTCGTAGAAAAATAAATTTGTCATTATTAACTATATTATTTTTGTAACTAGGTCTTCAAGTTTAGGAAACACCACACAAAGTACAGTAATAAGCAACGAAATTCGTAAAGAAAAACGTCCAAAGAAAAGTATCGATTCATTAGAGAGACTGAATCCCAAAAATACAGTAGTAAGCAGCAGTGGTAGTGGTGATGGAGTTGAAACTAAAGTTACGTTGTAAATTTTTTATGTAGTTTTATTTAAAATGACCAGTGATTTATTTCCTGAAGTGATGATAATGGGCGAAAAATTTCAAATTTGTCTTTAAATATTATTTGTGAAAATGTCTGCAATATTTAAAAATGATGGATTCATAGCAATCTGTGTCATTGTTTTTCAATAAAAAAATACTATACATACTTTACAAAAATAATAAATTACTTTGTACAAACTAATCTTTCGCATTAGTAGAGATCTGTTTTTGGACAAACATCTGCTTTTTAGTACATACCCAAAACAAACAAACAATTTAAAATCCAATGAACAGAAATGTGGACGTTTACTTTCATTGTCTGTCACCTTTGTTGACGAGTACGCTTTTCTTTGGTTTTGGTTCTCAGACGATACAGTTATACAGGCCATTCCACGACGAGCTTACACTATCTATATGCTAAAAACTACTCACACTATCTTAGAATATAGATTATAAGCTACGTTGACTTTATTGAAAATATTTTAACAGACATACCACTTCTGGTATATACCGGATATGGACAGAAACTTTGTTATTTTAAATGGAATATATTATAAAATTTCATAATTTTACACTAAATATTATTGTCACTTTATACTTCCCGAGGTATAGATTTTTTAAAGGAATATTCTAAAGTGCAGATGTTTATGTGAACATCCCCTCTATCAAATTAAAATATCTTGTCGCAATAATTAGTGAAAAGTTCAAGTTCTGGATATCATATAGCTAGTAAAACTGCAAATAACGACAAATAATAGTTACCTTGACCATCCTATTCATTAACACAACTTATTACTTTTTTGGTATTGGCTCTCCTAAAGGTCTGCATCTGTCAATTTTTCATTGAAAAAATATCTTTACATATAAGCCACCCACAGGGACTGTATACAGTTGATAATATAAAGGCTGTTCTATTTAAAATAACAGTTCTGTATTTGTAGAGTAGGGAGTGTGAGTGTAGGTTCACAGCACTAAGACCACATGAGACAGGGAGACACATTGTACATCCTCCCGAGGAGTTGTCCTCCTAGGTCATCGTCCATCCTGTTCTTCCCAGGAAGGTGGACAGATCACTAGGAGACATCTCCTTTATATCGGCAGGTGTAGGCCAAGACTCACCGACTATCTTATGGACGATAACTCCGAACACTCGCATAAGACATGTCTGACAGTTTCATCTTCCTGTTCACTCATCCTGCATAGAGGTGTATCCACTAGCCCCATAATATGGAGGTGTTTCCTTAGTTGACAGTGGGCCAGTCACAAATCCTACTGTTGAACGTAGGTATTTCCTGGTCTTTGCCAAATTCCAGGGGTCCCAGGGTGATCCTGACAAGACTGCATCCTTTGATTCCATCCCAACTCTTAAGGGATTGAGCATGGGTGTTCCGCAATTGTCGAAGTCGTCAGGCCGTAGGAGTCACTTAGTCCAGCCACTTCACTGGCTAAAGAATCGACAATGCGATTACCTTTACTCCTGTCGTGCCCTTCAACCCTCCGCAGGATAATATTGCTATTTGCCGAGGCGTTAGCTAAATCTTAGTGACATTCTAGTACTAGCCCCGATATAACACGTTGTCTGTTCAAGGCTAATAAGGGCATGTCTACCAGTGCAGATTGTTATGCTTTTGCCAGAAATTCCTTTTCTAGTTAGTTCTTTTGTGGCAATTGAGATACCAGCCAGTTCTGTTTGAACCACCCTGGTATTGTTTCCCATTCCCCACTTAATCCTCAGTCATAGTGCTCTGAAGTAAAATCCACATCCTGAGTTTTTTTTTTCATTTTTGAGCCATAACATAGTTGCTGTTCACTTCCGATGCAACCAGTATTTCAAAATATTTTCCGTGATTTCGCTTTATAAATTGAATGCCATAGGTTCCAATTTTTAAAACAGTAGTTTGAGTAGTTTCCAATATATAGGTAGTGTGAGCTAGTCTTGAAACACTATAATATCATATCTATAATCAGATACCGACCATAGAAATTTAAATGCATGGGAAAATTATGGGTCCATCAAACCGATATATGTGTATTGTTCATGAAAATGTATTATAAAGGACAAATTTTTTCGTTGTGTCAGATAGGGATAAAAATTATTTAATTATTAGTTAATCACGACAACGGTAGCTGGAGCACTACCGAAACGTCGAAATAAAAAACATTATTGTGGTTTGATTCCCAAAAATAAGAGAAAAAAGAATAAGTAATGCCACAAGGAACGTACAGAAGATATTTAGACAAATGATTAATTGTATTGTGTTGCTGCCAGTTATACTGGAAACAAACTTCACGCGTTTCACTGGTTGATTAGAGTTTATTTATGTTTATTTTCAAGAAGACATTCTTAATCACCATACCGAAAGAAGCTAACATATTTTTTCCTAAAACCACTATGCAAAACACGCTTTTCTACAGACATTTTTATACGCAAACCAGGGCTTTTCTTAATTTTTTTGATAATCGTTGGAAAAGTAATGCGAAAAGTACACGCAATGGCACTTTTTCGCACCGAAATATCAAACAAAATACCTATGACCTGTCAACTCTTTTTGACAATTCAACCTAATAGCCTTGAGTATAGTATAATCAAGGCTAATAGTGAATTTCTTATTAGTGTACAATTTTCAAATTTAAACCAAAAAGTAAGTAAACGATTTATTTTAATTTATTAATTATAAAAACATTAACCCATTAAGCAGTATTTTGGGAATTATGAATCAAGATCAATAGTAGTTTGTACAACGCAAAGCGTCACTTTTCCCATGAGCCGTAAGGCGAGTGCCGCAAATCTAGCGAGTGTGAAAAGTGATTTGCGTACAAGCACAGAGTACACCATCTAACAAGAGGCGAATGAAAGCCGTTTTCGTGATCGCAATTTTGTGTGCACATGCCTGAATTAATTAGTATATATGTCAATGTCAAGTCGACACTTCCGTTCGTTCGTTCCCGTCAGTTACTCAGTACTCTGTGGTTTGGTTGTCACTGCCTTATAGCGTTTTCTGCTTGTTGCACTGGTGCGCACTAGTGCTGCACCTTTCGGGTGTATCGTTTTCCGGTTATTTTTTTAGTGCGAACTTTTTGAGTGCTGGCGTTTTCTGCTTACGTCTACTTTGCTCTCAGTGCGCACCTGGGGCAACTTTATCGACACTGGCTCCGGGAGTCGGTGCATCAGATCCAGTGCAAATATGGCTGATGTTTACTTACTTTTTGTGAAGAGTTTCTAGAATCCTCTTCATCTGTTACTGATAATGAAATACATGCAATTTTTGACCAAAGAAAATGTCGAAAATAAACTACGAATTGAGAGTTATGTGGAACAAGTTGTAAAAAATAATATTTTTGGTTTCCATCCTTAATTCTAATTTTGATTATGTATTGTTATTTTATATTCTATTATTCTTGGATTAGGAACTGAGATCATTTCTTTTTATTGCTTTTGTAGAGGTTAGGGTTATTGTGAGCGAAATGTAGCCGTCGGATATCTCTGGTTAAAGTACACTGAATAGAGCTTTCGTTTTCTGCTTAATTTGTCAAAATGTGAATTCCTCGGATAACCCGCAAAAGTGCATGACGTCACATGCTGCACTCAGTGCGCTCTTGCACTGGTGAAGCAGAAAACGCTATTTTAGTTAGATGGTGTACTCTGTGGTATCAAGTAGTATATCTGTCAGTATCGACGTATTTCCGTTTAAGTCCAACTTCAATGGAACCGACAAAGCTTTCGTCTCTTGTTAGATGGTGTACTCTGTGGTACAAGTTGTACACAATATTTTTTCTACAAACACATTTATTAATGTAATTTATATACTTATTTATTTTATTTAAACTTTGAACAGAAAGATCTTACAATATCAAAATAAATAGAAAAATCAGTTAAATGAATAATTAATTGTTAAATTTGAACAATTTTGTATTGAAACCTCAGGTAACAAATTTTCGGTTGCAGTTCGAGCCTTTTCGATAATATCTAGAGGAGTATTTACAGTGTCTCAAAAGATAAATTTTTTTGGTTCATAATTCCTAAAATAATGCTTAATAGGTTAATGTTTTTATAATTAATAAATTAAAATAAATAATGAAATATATAGTCTACTTACTTTTGGTTTAAATTTAAAAATTGTACAACAATAAGAAATTCACTATTAGGTTGAATTGTCAAAAAAGGTTAACAGGTCTCATAGGTAGCTTTGTTTGACATTTCGGTGCGGAAAAGTGCCATAGCGCGTACTTTTCCAACTGTTATCAAAAGAATTAAGAAAAGGCCTGCTTTGCGTATAAAAATTTGTGTGGGATAGCGTGTTTTGCATAGTGGTTGTAGGAAAAGTAATTTATCTATGAGTTGTCCAATTCGGACATTGAAAATACTCGTCCAGATATTATCGAAAAGGCTCGAACTGTAACCGAAAATTTGTTACCTGAGGTTCAAATTTTACAATTAATTATACATTCAATTGCTTTTTTATTCATTTTCATATTGTAAGTTCTTTCTGTTTAAATAAAATAACTATATAAATTACTGTATTTCTTTCTTTAATAAATGTGGTTGTAGAAAAAATATTGTGTACAACTTGTTCGCAAATCACTTTCCTACTCGCTAGATTTGTGGGAAAAGTATTATCAGCTGGAAGAGCAAACGACTTGATCAAACGACATGGAAGGATCTAAATTCTTATTTCAATTTGTCTGCCGTATAAACGACATCTTTATTTGACTAACGTCAACCAAAGGTTGGAGAAAATACTGGGATGCTTATATGGAG